>JARWKJ010000018.1:1780234-1827734 GCA_029959095.1 Rhinichthys osculus | reverse complement strand
GGTGCTATATGTAACTTTAATTCTAAAATGAATCCTTTTTTTATTGCCTGTGTGTGAAGGGGTTGTAATCACACATTACAATGATCCACTTGTCGGGCTTTGCTATTACCTCTGAAGGGCGGTATTCCTATTTCTATGTGAAGTCTCCGGGTCGGATGTGACGTGCATGCCATTTAAAAATGTGTTCATCGAAAGGAAGATGAATAATAAAAAATACAAACATTGGATATACAACTTTAATGAAAATTAGAAATGCTGAAATAAGTTGAAGCACTAAAATAAAATAAAACTAAAACTATTAAAAGCTTTTTGTTCATTCAAATAAACCTAAAAATAAAATAAAAAGCAAAAAAAATATTAAACTGAAATGGGGGGGGGGGGGGGGGGGGGAGTCAAACTAAACAGTAAAAATGAAATCTTAAAATGTTAATTAAAGCTGAAATGATAAAAAAATCTAAATATTAGATTTTTTTTTTTAAATGACAATTTTAAAATGTGGCCTTGGTAAGTTGAAGTACTAAAATAAACTAAAACTAAAACTATTAAAAGCTTTTTGTTCATTAAAATAAACCTAAAAATAAAATAAAAAGCTAAAGAAATATTAAACTGAAATGGGGGGGGGGGGGGAGTCAAACTAAACAGTAGTATAAAACAGACAAAAGCAGATAAAAATACTTGAATTTTCTTTTTAAAATGAAATCTTAAAATGTTAATTAAAGCTGAAATGATAAAAAAAAATCTAAATATTAGATTTAAAAAGAAAAAAAGACAATTTTAAAATGTGGCCTTAGTAAGTTGAAGTACTAAAATAAGTAAAAACTAAAACTATTAAAAACATTATGTTAGTTAAAATAAACCTGAAATAAAATAAAACAAACTTTAGATAAAAAAAATAACTTAACTCAACGTAACTAACTGAAATAAGTTTTAGTTGAAGCACTAAAATAAATCAAAACTAAGGCCGAAAAAATATTAAACTGAAATTAACTTTTTTTTTTATAGTATTGTAAAAAGTAATAAGCACCATAAAATAAATGAAAATAACTGAAAATGTTAAGATGTCAAAAATATTAATAAAATAATAAAAATAGTAACTAACAGAAATAATAACGAAATAAAGCTTTCATAACAAATACGTTTGACAAAGATTTTTACAGTTGGAAACTTTATAACATGACAAAAACGCAGCATTAAAGGGAAAGTTCACCCAAACATGTAAACTCTGTCAGTAATGACTCTCCCTCATGTTGTTCAACCCCGTAAGACTTTCCTTCATCTTCAGAACACAAATTAAGATATTTTTGATTAAATCTGAGAGCTGGATCACTCCTCCATAGGCTTCTAAGGGATCGAAACTGGCCGGCCCAAAAGTTATTAAAGACATCGTTAAAATAGTCCGAGTGACTACAGCGGCTCAACCTTAAGTTTATCAAGCGACGAGAATACTTTCTGTGCGCAAAAAAACAAACAAAAATAATTACTGACAGTTTACATGTTTGGGTGAACTAACCCTTTAACCCCAGCTTTAATAAATGGATCCGCTAAATGACTAATTACTGCTTTATGACTTTATTCGGCTCAGGAAGAGCCTCAGATAATGAGCCGGAAGCGGAACAAAGGCGAGCGCTTGAGAAGAAGTCGGACACTTGCTGTTTTCTGTTGACTTGCAGCGAAACCCATCATTGGCTCGTCAGCAAACAGAAACTAACGAGCAAACAAAGAGAGAAGTCTCCTTCAAAGCCTTCAGAGGAAGGTGCAAACGTCTTCTGGAGACTAACGAGAGCAGTAATTAATTACTCTGTTTGCAGAGACGCGCCGCGACACATCCAGGATCTTCCTAAACCCCGGGATTCACTGGGACTTTGAAGGAAATGAACTGATGGATAAAGAGCTTTGTTAACCTACTTTGGGTTCAGAGAATTAATTTTTTCCCACATTAATTACACACGTCTAGTACAATTATGTGGTTTTGTTTCATTAGTGTAAACTTTTTTCTTGATTTACCCCAAAAGATTGGAAGTGAACGGTGACAACATGCCCCATAGGTGGGGTTCATTATAACATGACCGTATGTGACGGATTAAAATCTGATCTAATCAAAAAAATATACACTAGACAAATTAAAACTTTTTTTAACAATTAAATACAATTATTATGTTTTTACATATAAAATAATGGCATTTTTTAATCATTAAAAATAAACTAAATTTTGAGTTTGATAACAAACACACCGCAAATCAAAGCTATACATCATAATTCAAAACATATTCATAATTAATCATTTCTGAACATTGACTCTCAGTTTTTATGATAGTCTTTACTATCAAGGTGCATTTTCAATACAGGCACTTTATAGTAGTTCAATTTAAATGACAAACAGCCAAATTTTCCAACCTGATTCTCTTCACTGTATATACAAAATGTACAATTAAAATAAATATATTTTTTAATCATTTTAACCTTTAATTTTTCAATTTATTAATTTAATTAAAAAATAAATCAGTGATAGCAGTCTGTGTTATTTTAGTATCACTGCGACACTATTATAGTTTTTATTAATAGTTTAAATTATTTTTTTTCATTCCATTTTCATTTTAATCTTTGATTACATTTTTATTTTGTTTTGTTGTGTGCTTTAGTAAAAAAAAAAAAATCTGTTTGTTATTTTTTTAATATGCCTATATAGTTTTAGTTATGTTTCCTCTGCAACTAGGTGAAATAAATAATATACACACACACACATATATACATATATATATATATATATATTATTAAATATACTAATTTTACTTTAAGAAACAATATTTTTATGGTTTTTTTAGGTATATAAAGTATAATGAACCTGGTAACAGTGATGAGAATGTGAAGGGGAAACGTGGTTAATCGTCATGAAAATATTCAACAAAATTACTTTAGTAAAAGAAAATCTAAAAATGATGCAAAATATGTGCTTTTTTTGTTTTATTTCTGAGATAAGTGCGACCTGTTTCCCTGAGACCGAGCCTCAGCGCGTCCGGCTCACCTGGACCAGATGGTGCTCCGGCATGCTGTCCGAGATCCTCCCAACTTTATAGTTTGTACGAAGAACATGATCATCGTGGATCTGAAACTCCTGCCTGCAGTTATACCTATAAACACACACACACACACACACAGAGACTCAATCAGGGTAATTACGTCGGCTCTGCGGGGGCTCGTAATGGAGACGCGCTGCTGGACGTACGTGATGACCACAGGAGCCACTTTATTAGTGATGATGGATTTGCCCTTGTTGTTGTGGATGTTGAAGGAGGCGCTGCTCGCCGACCGCCTGCTGTCCGTCATCCCGTTGCCGTGGAAACTCTCATGCAGTGTGTGCTGGGGAGCAGCGCTGGCAGTCGTACCCATACTCCACTGGCAGCTGTCAATCACACACACACACACACACACACACACGAACATGAACAGAGCAGCAGAAAGACTAGAGACTAAACAAGACAACCCTTATGAAAACTAAAGGTGCATTGTGGGATATTTAGAAGGATCTGCTGACAGAAATGCAATATCATAAACATAACAGTTTTCAGTGGTGTATAAAGAGCATACACAATGAACCGTTATGTTTTTATTAGCTTAGAATGAGGCGTTATCTACACACACCGCGGGTCGCTTTACATCGACATGTTCTACGGTGGCCCCGAACGGACAAACGCGTTTCGTCACTATGTTGTTCTTCGTGCAAAGAAGCTGCTAAAGTCAGCGAATAAAACACTGACACAATGATAAACAAGTAACAATAATATTCACAATAACATCGTTTATTGAATAAATAAGTAAACCTAATTTCTTAATTTATCTTTGTAAAGAAGCCTCGTTGCTTAACTGGCTACTCTCTGCTGTCTCAGACGACGACATCACTTCCTGTCGGCCACCGTAACTTCTGTTGGGTGCAGTTCACAACCTCACCACTAGATGCCTCTAGAAATTACACACTGCACCTTTAACCATGGTTTTATTATGATAAAAGTGTGGTAACCATCCGTTTTGGGCAGATTGATCACCATTTGTATATTAACCACAGTTTTACTACAAATACCACGGTTAAACTCAGATCAGTTCAACAATGGTTGGTTTGTGTTACCACGGTGTAGGCAAGGCAAGTTTATTTGTGTAGCACATTTCATACACTATGACAATTCAAAGTGCGTTACAGAAAGGAATGAAAATAATCACAAAATAAAAGCAAGGAAAAATAAATAAAACAGTTATTTAAGAAATTAAAAGAGATATGATAATTGAAATGATGATTGAAATTTTTTTTTTTTTTTTTTTAAAGAGTAAAAAGATGATACATAGATAAACTTCTCATCTGGCAAATAATTATATTAATAATAATTCATTACATTTATATAGCGCTTTTCTGGACACTCAAAGCGCTTCACATGGAAGGGGGAATCTCCTCAACCACCACCAATGTGCAGCTCCACCTGGATGATGCGACGGCAGCCATATTGCGCCAGAACGCCCACCACACACCAGCTTACTGGTGGAGAGGAGACAGAGTGATGAAGCCAATCAGTGTATATATATATGGGGATTATTAGGAGGCCATGATGGACAGAGGCCACTGGGCAAATTTGGCCCTCTCTTTCGAACTCTTTCGAAAGACATCCTGGGATTTTTAATGACCACAGAGAGTCAGGACCTCGGTTTAACGTCTCATCCGAAGGACGGTGCTCTTTGACAGTATAGTGTCCCCATCACTATACTGGGGCGTTAGGACCCACACAGACCACAGGGTGAGCACCCCCTGCTGGCCTCACTAACACCTCTTCCAGCAGCAACCTGGTTTTCTCAGAAGGTCTCCCATCCAGGTACTAACCAGGCTCAGCCCTGCTTAGCTTCAGTGGGCGACCAGTCTTGGGCTACAGGGTGATATGGTTGCTGGCTTCAGTTGGGTTCAGCTGGGTGATATTATTATTATTTTTTACAACTCCCAGTTTTACTCTGAGATTTTCCCATGGTGATTACACTGGTTTAACTATAGTAACTAACCATGTTTTTTGGGTTATATTTTTTTATATTTGGTATACCATATAAATGCCACGGCAGCGGAAAGCTTCGTCCCTCTCTCGCCCGGAGAGGATTCTTGTTCACCGCGAGAGAAAAGCCTTCGTGTCCTGATTGAATTAGGAGTTTAATCTCAATAATAAGTGTATCTGAGAACATCTGCGGCCGCTCGTGTGAATCAGCCCTGACGGTTCATCCCTCATTCCCTTCACACACACTACATGTTTATTAAACACTCATACACACACACACACACACACACTCTCTCTCTCTCTCTCTCTCTCTCTCTCTCACACACACACTCTCTCTCACTCACACTCTCTCGCTCTCACACAGTCACGTTGTAAAGATCATCAATTATAAAATTAATCTCATCTATAAAGCAGTTCTGCAAAAAATGTGATCGTCCAGCTCAGTTCAGTTCTTAAACAACAGCGTCAGTCCAGTCAGATCACCAATATCACTGAATATTCCTGACACGCACCTGTCCGTCCCGTGTCCACCCGACACGCACCTGCCCGTCCCGTGTCCACCCGACACGCACCTGTCCGTCCCGTGTCCACCCGACACGCACCTGCCCGTCCCGTGTCCACCCGACACGCACCTGCCCGTCCCGTGTCCACCCGACACGCACCTGCCCGTCCCGTGTCCACCCGACACGCACCTGTCCGTCCCGTGTCCACCCGACACGCACCTGTCCGTCCCGTGTCCACCCGACACGCACCTGCCCGTCCCGTGTCCACCCGACCCGCACCTGCCCGTCCCGTGTCCACCCGACACGCACCTGTCCGTCCCGTGTCCACCCGACACGCACCTGTCCGTCCCGTGTCCACCCGACACGCACCTGTGTCCACCCGACACGCACCTGTCCGTCCCGTGTCCACCCGACACGCACCTGTCCGTCCTGTGTCCACCCGACACGCACCTGTCCGTCCCGTGTCCACCCGACCCGCACCTGCCCGTCCCGTGTCCACCCGAACACGCACCTGCCCGTCCCGTGTCCACCCGACCCGCACCTGTCCGTCCCGTGTCCACCCGACACGCACCTGCCCGTCCCGTGTCCACCCGACATGCACCTGTCCGTCCCGTGTCCACCCGACCCGCACCTGCCCGTCCCGTGTCCACCCGAACACGCACCTGCCCGTCCCGTGTCCACCCGACCCGCACCTGCCCGTCCCGTGTCCACCCGACACGCACCTGTCCGTCCCGTGTCCACCCGACACGCACCTGTCCGTCCCGTGTCCACCCGACACGCACCTGTGTCCACCCGACACGCACCTGTCCGTCCCGTGTCCACCCGACACGCACCTGTCCGTCCTGTGTCCACCCGACACGCACCTGTCCGTCCCGTGTCCACCCGACCCGCACCTGCCCGTCCCGTGTCCACCCGAACACGCACCTGCCCGTCCCGTGTCCACCCGACCCGCACCTGTCCGTCCCGTGTCCACCCGACACGCACCTGCCCGTCCCGTGTCCACCCGACATGCACCTGTCCGTCCCGTGTCCACCCGACCCGCACCTGCCCGTCCCGTGTCCACCCGAACACGCACCTGCCCATCCCGTGTCCACCCGACCCGCACCTGTCCGTCCCGTGTCCACCCGACACGCACCTGCCCGTCCCGTGTCCACCCGACACGCACCTGCCCGTCCCGTGTCCACCCGACCCGCACCTGTCCGTCCCGTGTCCACCCGACACGCACCTGCCCGTCCCGTGTCCACCCGACACGCACCTGCCCGTCCCGTCTCCACCCGACACGCACCTGCCCGTCCCGTGTCCACCCGACACGCACCTGCCCGTCCCGTGTCCACCCGACACGCACCTGCCCGTCCCGTGTCCACCCGACACGCACCTGTCCGTCCCGTGTCCACCCGACACGCACCTGCCCGTCCCGTGTCCACCCGACACGCACCTGTGTCCACCCGACACGCACCTGTGTCCACCCGACACGCACCTGCCCGTCCCGTGTCCACCCGACACGCACCTGTCCGTCCCGTGTCCACCCGACACGCACCTGTCCGTCCCGTGTCCATCCGACCCGCACCTGTCCGTCCCGTGTCCATCCGACCCGCACCTGTCCGTCCCGTGTCCATCCGACCCGCACCTGTCCGTCCCGTGTCCACCCGACACGCACCTGCCCGTCCTGTGTCCACCCGACACGCACCTGTCCGTCCTGTGTCCACCCGACACGCACCTGCCCGTCCCGTGTCCACCCGACACGCACCTGCCCGTCCCGTGTCCACCCGACACGCACCTGCCCGTCCCGTGTCCACCCGACACGCACCTGTCCGTCCCGTGTCCACCCGACACGCACCTGTCCGTCCCGTGTCCACCCGACACGCACCTGTCCGTCCCGTGTCCACCCGACACGCACCTGTCCGTCCCGTGTCCACCCGACACGCACCTGCCCGTCCCGTGTCCACCCGACACGCACCTGTCCGTCCCGTGTCCACCCGACACGCACCTGCCCGTCCCGTGTCCACCCGACACGCACCTGCCCGTCCCGTGTCCACCCGACACGCACCTGTCCGTCCCGTGTCCACCCGACCCGCACCTGCCCGTCCCGTGTCCACCCGAACACGCACCTGCCCGTCCCGTGTCCACCCGACCCGCACCTGTCCGTCCCGTGTCCACCCGACACGCACCTGCCCGTCCCGTGTCCACCCGACACGCACCTGCCCGTCCCGTGTCCACCCGACCCGCACCTGTCCGTCCCGTGTCCACCCGACACGCACCTGCCCGTCCCGTGTCCACCCGACACGCACCTGCCCGTCCCGTCTCCACCCGACACGCACCTGCCCGTCCCGTGTCCACCCGACACGCACCTGCCCGTCCCGTGTCCACCCGACACGCACCTGCCCGTCCCGTGTCCACCCGACACGCACCTGTCCGTCCCGTGTCCACCCGACACGCACCTGCCCGTCCCGTGTCCACCCGACACGCACCTGTGTCCACCCGACACGCACCTGTGTCCACCCGACACGCACCTGCCCGTCCCGTGTCCACCCGACACGCACCTGTCCGTCCCGTGTCCACCCGACCCGCACCTGCCCGTCCCGTGTCCACCCGACACGCACCTGTCCGTCCCGTGTCCATCCGACCCGCACCTGTCCGTCCCGTGTCCACCCGACACGCACCTGCCCGTCCTGTGTCCACCCGACACGCACCTGTCCGTCCTGTGTCCACCCGACACGCACCTGCCCGTCCCGTGTCCACCCGACACGCACCTGTGTCCACCCGACACGCACCTGTCCGTCCCGTGTCCATCCGACCCGCACCTGTCCGTCCCGTGTCCACCCGACACGCACCTGCCCGTCCCGTGTCCACCTGTAACGGGTCTCAGGAGCCTCAAGCGTCTGACGGATGCAGGAGATCCATGAAAACCTCTGCTTTACATCCAAAGCTCACACGCAACTCATCTTAGTATACGGGTCTAGATGAATGCAGTGAATAATCTCAGTCTGCACTGGTTTGTTTTTCAAGCTCACCGGATGAAGCTCTTATGCAAGTGGGACAAATTTAAGGTGACATTCTCAGAGCATCTGCAGAAACCTGCCCTAGATGAGCTGAAAACCCACGCCAGACGATCATCACACACACACACTCTCTGAACAACAAGCCGCCACGACCCCGTCTGCCTGTGTAACGGGCCACCGCACGCACGCTTCTGCTCAGCATTCACACGCTTTACTCCAGCTCTGTTCCAGAAAGCAGGGGTGAAACGTCCTCGGTGTTTTTGATTATTTTAGCAACTCTTCTCAGTATCTGGGTCAGACCTGCAAACATGCAAGTATCTACTTTCTAGGGCTTAAAAACTAGTCAAAATAGCATGGGTTCATCATTTGAGTGTGAGAAAAAAAAAATCTGTAAAAATAAATAAATAAAAAAAATTAATAAATAAAACAATATAATATAAATACATAATGATAATAAAATATATAAATAATTAAAAGATGAGAAGAAAAAAAGTTCATGAAGAGAAGAAAATTATATAAATACATAAAATAAAATTAAAATACAGGAAAAATGTAATTTAACTAAATAGAATAAAAAAACTATATTAAATAAAGATAAATGAGAAGAAAAGAGTTTAACGAAGTGAGAAAACAAATACATAAACAAAATATAAATAAGTAAAATAAAAAATATAAATATAATAAATTAAGATAATAAATGATAAATATAATATAAAAAATAGATATAAAAGACAAACAGATGTTAAGAAAAAAAGTGTAATATATATTAAACTTATATTATAGTATAGTTTAAATATTAGAAGTTTAATATGTGTAGTATAAAATATATAAATAATATATATGTAATATAATAAAATAAATAAATAAATAAATAATAATAATCCCAATTCATACAAAATGTATACTAATGGCATCCTAAATAGACTAAAATAGTTTGGATTTTTAAAGTTGAGTATTTCAGTATCAACCACATAATGAAGACATTCCTACATCATAACTAAGATCTCCGCACTGGATCTCACTGGAGTAGCAAACGCCGGTTCTCAAAGTGACAGAATTCCCTCAGGAAATCCAATTACTGCGGCCCATTCACAGGGAAAATAAAATCCCCCAGTGTCCAGGCACTGAAAACAGAGACGGAAGAGCGCAGGACACACACACACACAGATGGGCTTTCCCAAGTTTCCCGCCTCAACATCTATTGAAATTCCACTGGTGGAGTTGTATGTGCGGAGCGCGCGGCACAAAAGGCTCTGCGTGCGACGGGAAGCGCTTGCAGCTGCAGGAAGCATCTGCGCTCGGCCAACCAGAGGAAGGATGAGGAACGCTCGCATTCTTACGAGACGTTGAGATGTACAGAAATGACATTTATAGCTTCAAGGAGAGCTGGGAACACTGGGAGAGACAGATAGAGGCCCGAAAATGGGTCACAGGTCTGTCCTGCAACATACAGCAGCGATGTGGTGAACATGCTAAATGCAAATAATTAGCGACTTAAATGCAAATAATTAGCGACTTAAATGCAAATAATTAGCGACTTAAATGCAAATAATTAGCGACTTAAATGCAAATAATTAGCGACTTAAATGCAAATAATTAGCGACTTAAATGCAAATAATTAGCGACTTAAATGCAAATAATTAGCGACTTAAATGCAAATAATTAGCGACTTAAATGCAAATAATTAGCCTCACTCACTCACTCACTCACTCACTCACTCACTCACTCACTCACTCACTCACTCACTCACTCACTCACTCACTCACTCACTCACTCACTCACTCACTCACTCACTCACTCACTCACTCACTCACTCACTCGTATACATTCCAGATATAACCTGTGGGTCTTGTTACATGTAAACGCATGACAGACGGTACAAGCGCTTTATACAAAACAAAGGACCAGATGAAATGATTCTCTGTGCTAAAACACAATAAAGCTGTCAATAAAGTTTTTAAAAGGTCAACATGAAATGCCGTTGGACTAAAACATGTTATTCAAAGAGAGAAACGGCGGCGGGATTTTGTCAATCAGGAATGACCAGTATCTCTTTAATCTGAAAAATAAGAGACTGATCTCGACAGCAAACCAAAGCGCACTTATAAATCATAAGCAGACAGTGCATTAATAAAGTAAATGGGACTTGTTTTATGCGTTTATCTCCACTAGGGATGCACGATGTATCGGACAATGTTTTTAATGTTATCGGCCTGATAAGAAAATTTGGCCGATATATTAAAGCCGATAAATAATGTATTATTTCCTTCAGCCGAGACACTTCAGATGTTCAACATGATGGTTTATGAATTGCTTAAAATATGATTGAAATCACTTCCAAAGGAAAATACGGCAAATATGACGTCTGTCATACCGGCTACATAAAGTGATAATGAGAACGTTATAATTGTGTGCTTGGGATGAGGCTTTTGCTTTTGTAATCAGGCTTTCAAAAATGACATAAAAATTTGGATTTAGAGTCATATCGGTCAAAATATCGGTTATCGGTATCGACCCAAAGTGCATCTTTAATCTCCACACTAAAGTCTCTGAAATTCAAAACCCAAAATCTCCAGAAAGAAATGAAATCTGAATGGATCATGTGACTGCAGCAAACTGTAATTGTGGTGAATTAAACGCAGCTGGAAAATCCTTCTAAGACTCAAAGAAATGCAGCACCTCTTTAAACTACACTTACATGGTATAACTATGGTTTTGGGAACGTGAAATATGATATCACATTAATACCCTGCTATTCTTTTGCAGTAGTGTGGTATTATCATGTGATACTGCTGCTTTATTGAAAGGATAAAGAGTCATTCATCTCTGTTTGTAACCACAAAGTCAGTTTTAGGTGACACACCTCTCACACTCACACACACACACACACACACACACACACACACACACACACACACACACACACACACACACACACACACACTCACACAGAGAGAGAGTTGCCGCCCGCCTCTACAGGAAGTACAGGGTTAGTTAACGACAACTAAAATTAAAACCAAAACCAGAAAGATGCTAAATGAAATAAAGGCTAATAAAAAAAAAGTCTTTAACTAAAATTTTTACAGAATTTAAATTTTTAGGGCAACTATCCCCTTAACCCTCTGGGGACGGATTGGGCGGTACCGCCCAAAATGACATACTTTTACAAATTTGTAATTATCTTAAAAACTATTAATGATAGAGAGCTGCGGTCTTTTTTACCGTCTTCCTCAGATTCCGCTGAAAACAGTGATACCCGGCTTTGTAAATATACACACTTCCTTGTTGCGCAATACCACTATGTAAAAGGCCAATGAAATCGATGTTGTTTGGCAGATTACGCGAACAACAACCAATTGAAAAATTGCCGATGGAGAAATATTTTTCTTACCCAATCAGAGGAAGGTTACCATGACCTTTCTAGCAAATCAGAGGACTCTGTAGCCTTGCAAGGGCTGGTACTATATAGTTAGGGATATGACGCAAACAGCGTTGAATGGAGAGAAGGAGAGAGAGCGGACGGAGGCTTACGGAGAGGATTATCAGAGATTTATATGAGAGAGAGACAGAACAATTATAATATATATATACACACATACATACAAGAATTATAGCATTATTTATTGTTTTAGCACTTTTATGATGGCAAGCAGTAAACGATTTACGGTGGAACAAGCTCTGGAACAATTACTGGAGAGTGACGAGGAGAAAGCATTGCTTAGAAAAACGCCTGGGACTATTTGTAAATAAAGTTACATTTTTCATTGTTCTTTACACATTTTATTTAACAATTACACATGTCTGTCAAGCAAAGGCTTTGACAAATATATTTTTTGTTCAAAAACTGTTCACTATTTTTGTGTGATTTTCAGAAATAAATGACAAAAATCTAATTTCCGTTTTTGAAATTCTCAAGTTTATAGTAGGGGTGGGGGAAAAATCGATTCTTAGATGCATCGCGATGCGGACGTGGACGATTCTGAATCGATTCACAAATGTAAAAAAATCGATTTTCCAAAAAAAAAAAAAAAAAGTTTTATATATATTTATAATAACGTAATATTGACGGAACGCGAAAGACGGAACTCTGTAGCGCGGAAGTGCAGTGGCCGGACCCGTCTGTGGTGGCGTGCACATAACAGAGACGCGATGGCTGAGCGCGCTAAATCCAAACACCCTCCTTGTTAGGTTAGCTGACGTGGAAATATTTTGGCTTCTGAAGTTGAAGGGGGAAAGGAGCTGGACAAGAGCAACCCTAGTTGTAAGCTTTGTAGAATAAAACTAACGACGGAAACACGACAAATATGAGAAGCCATTTGACACGTTTCCAGTCAGAGGAAAGAATTTACTACAAGTATGCTCCTAGTTCAGGCACACATTTATTTTCCTGTTGGTTCTTTGCAATGTTAATAAAATATATTGTACGTTAATTCTTTATGGGTCATTTACTTTTAAAGCAACGTATTTATAGTCACACACACACACACACACACACAAAAGATTCATATAATCGATTTGTATGAATAAAAGTAATGATTTCTTTTTTCTTTCGCCCAAAAAATTAAATAAAAATTCTTACAGACTCCAAACTTTTGAACGGTATTGTTTAATGTTACAAAAGCTTTCTATTTCAGATAAATGCTGTTCTTTTGAATTTCTGGGTGATTCTCTGAATTGGGTGCCCTAGAGTCCCCCAAACTTGCTTCAAAGATTTTCAATTGAAGGAAATCACAAAATGCCTTTTAATGCTGTCAATTAATAGAACCAGGTGCCTTTGCATTATAATGCAACACAATTGCTTTAAAAAATGTATTTATTTATAATGGGTTGCCTAAGAAGTAGACAACAAGCATGTTTGCATGTCCTCACTAACCATCAATACATTTTCATTGAATATCAAACAAATAAAAAGTGCAATTAATACCAAAATGTTGCTGCTAATATAATCATATGTTGGTCTAGTGTATTTTAGTTTACTGTTGTGAAATGGAAAATCAATAATCGCTAATCGAGAATCGTTAATAATCGAAAATCGACTGTAATCGAATCGGGACTTCAATAATCGTAATCGAATCGAATCGGGAAATCAGACAGATTAACCACCCCTAGTTTATAGTACATTTTTCACTCATACTTCCTTTATAAACACATTACATGCATGCTTATGTTAGCTTAGGGTCTTCTGAATCCATAGATACCAAACACATAGTGATCCATCTACATTATTACATATGGTTTATAAGCCCAAATGTAAAAATAGAGAAAACGGACCAAAAAGGGCTTAGTCCCCAGAGGGTTAAGATGCCCGTTACCCTGTTAAGTCGACTACACCGCGATCAATCTGGAAATCAGAACACATTGTTACAAACTATGTGAAGGTCAGAGTTACAAAACCATGACTTAAGACATAAAAATCCCTTCAATGGGGAACTACCCTCATAAAAATGAGGATGTTTAGTGTCTTTAAGAACAAAACATCCAAATGCATGACAGCGATGATCACATGAACACTTCACTGGGTTTATTGGGGTTTTACACTATATTGAAGCGAATCTCCATTAGCAGTGAACCGCAGTCAAACTTCCCCTGCGAGTAAGAGCAACTGCCCCGGAAAAACTAACTTCCTCACTCAATTTCCTGTGTTGCAACACCACGGGGATGTGCATGTTACTTCACGATGGTATAAGATGGTAATACCGTGGTACTGAACGATTTGCATGTTCACATACTGTAACATTTACAGTGTAAATGAGGTTTCAGTGAATAGATATCACCTTCAACTATAGTTAAAATTATATTAAAATCACTCTGCATAATATTCACGCCTCCTTTAAAGGGATAGTTAGCTTTAAAATTAATTTTTGGTATGTTTTAGCTTACCTCAAGGGCATCCAAGATCACTTCCGGCGCTTGCGCAGACCGACGCGCCGGCGCCCTCAGATCACTTGGACGGGGCTGTGTTTACAAGAGGTAAAAACGATATAAATACTGTTCGTTTTCTCACACAAACCGCTCGTTTCGTGTCTTAGGCCATCAATGTGTACTTACATTTACGAGTCATTAAATCATGTTTAATTTGGACTTCTCTGTGCTGCTCTTTGAGGTGGTGACCATAGACCTGCATTATATGACTGACAGACAAGAACGGTTTGACCTAAAAATATCAAAATTGAAACTACTGCGGAAACAAAGACACCTACATCTTGGATGCCCTTGAGGTAAGCTAAAACATATCAAAAATTAATTTCAAAGTGAACTATCCCTTTAACCACAAATATACATTCATATTTACAGTGACGCAGAATGCCTCTTGAAATAATACTAAAAAATAAAAGCATATCCACAGGAACCATAATAAAGTATAGTATATAAACACCATGGTGCTGTCGTAAATGAGAGTTCGAACTCAAAAACACACTTTACTGGAGTTGGTGTTTGTCTGAGACAAAACAGGCTGTATGGTTTTCCCAGAATGCTCCAGGAAAAATTATGCATCATCTCTCTCTCTCACACACACACACACGGGCATTTACAGATCAGAAATAGCACATAATTACAGTTATTCTGAACAGAGCTCAGCCCAAAATGAAAACACAGCCTCGCCATACATATCAACACACAAGAGTTGTTTGTCGTCTTAATGTGCATGTTAAATCTGGAAACTCAAGGCGACAGGATATTATAGGATAACATTTTATCATATATATATGGATTTTGGCATTTTATATACTATTAGATATCATAAGACCTCATCTTAATGGCTATAATCCGCATTAACTGAATGGAAAGAGCAGCTTGGACATTCAGGATGGATTGTGGGATGGTAGTAAACAGACAGACAGGCTTCATTCCTGCTTGAATCCCATGGAAAACTGATCATATGACCGACGGCACGCTCACGATCAGACCACAGCACTGAGAAAGCCATTACTGAAACTGCATTTAGCATTTAGCATTTAATTTCCCAATAATTACTCAGTCTCTACACTCGTGCCAATGCCTTTCAGCCAAAACATCGAGCAGTGAGAGCAGGTCGGCCACATGATTTCATCTCGCCATTTATTTCATAAAAATACATTTTAAAAAATGACACAAGACACACAAACACACACACACACATGCATTTATCTCAATATCTGAGGACATCTCATAGACCGCGCGCTACTACTAATGTACTTGAATATTTAAAAAAATATTTATTTTTAATGTTAAGGGAACATGTAAATACACACACTCTTATATGAAAAGCTTAAAAAGTATTCCTAAATAAAGATTTGCTTTTTAAGTGGTGTTTTGAGTCTAAAAAAATGAATAGTGAATTATTAAAATACCATTGAAAATACCCTAAAATACCATTAACAAAGCAATTACTCATTTTAGGAATAATTTTTAGCTTTGAAGACGGCAACACTGAACAAAATATTTGCATCACTAATATAAAAGATTGAGTAGCAGTGAATCTTAAATATTACTTAAAAACATAATCTGGCAAATCAGTGTGGTGTAACCGACAGGAACTCATTTTTGTTGTCATTGTCAAGAAAACCATAAAGCAGGAAATGACATCACAGAGAAGACCCCTGTACAGCCTCATGAGCGGGTCAAGGCCAACTAAAATCGTTATAATGGCAACTTGAAAACTGCTTGAAAAAAGTTTCAAGATTAAGATGTACATGTGTATTTTTTCCACTTGACACTTTTGGGGTCATTAAATCACCATGTACAACAGCACTTCACCCAAGTACAAAAGCCATCACTTACAGAGTCTGTACACAAAATGGACATGAAACGAAAACTCATGTTCAAACGAGATCATTAGAGCCGAAGAATATATAAACAACAAACTCAACTAACATGTTCATGATGATGCCTACTGTGTGCAACAGGATTCATCACTAAAATGACAAATAAAGCCAGCAGAGAACACAAAACAAAGACTCGACTAACATAAAACACATTCAAACCGAGACACACACACACACACACACACGGTCCAGCCGTACCTGAGAACACACACGTCGCAGCACCATCAAATCCAGAGACGTCTAGAGATCCCACGGACAGGTATCTGACTAACTGAGGCGTGCCATGAGTTTCTCTACAGCGGTGCGCATACATGCATGTGTGTGTGTGTGTGTGTGTTTAGGGCAGTCAGCCTCTGATTAGTAGTCTAAAGTAAGACAGCGAGACTTCAGTCTGAGCGACAGCGAGCGTCAGACAAACACAATCTCAGGAAGAGCGGCGTGGTAAATCTGCGTGTGTGAAGGATATGTGGGTGGGTCTTACCCATCACACACACACACACACTCACATTACCACATGAATTAAAAGCTCTCCACAGTGTGACCGTGTGACTGCCGCCCCTACAAACACACACACAGTCAGCACAAACCAAACAACACGACGAGCTAACAGCATGTGTGTTTACATCGTGTAATTCACCGCAGCTCTTGTAAGTTAGCACACCGCACTAATTACTTCATTCGTAAGCAATTAAGACGCCCTGTCTCTGAATGTCAACACACACACACACACAGCTGAGTAAACATGGTAAATTTCAGCGCAGGTCTGAGGTAAGATACTGTAGGACACACACACCACACACACACACACACGAGGACTGAGACTTCTACTGTATAAGCTAATGTACTTCAATATTAAAATAAAATAAATTAAATTACTTTTAAAGTAATATAAATTCTATTAAAAAATATATATTTATATAATAATAATAAATATTTTTATATATTTGAATATATATCATTTAAATTTATATAAAATGAATCAATTAAATTTTTATTTAAATAGAAAAATAAATGATATATTAAAATATTTAAATATTTAATATAAATATATACATTTTATAAATATATATAAATGTATAAAAATATATAAATATATATAAAAATAAAACAAAACGTATATAAAATATATATATAAAAATAAATTATCTTTGTGGGATAAATTAGTCTTTAACAATAACCAAGTAAACTCAACTTGTTCCATACAGAACTGGTGCTAGCAAAATTTCTGAATATTTTGGCTCATTTATTAATACCTTCAATTCAGATATATTAATAGTGGTACCGAGTACTCTCAGCAACATTTATCTATTCTTAAATTCAGAATTATATACATTTTGCCGCACATTCAGCTCAGAAAAAATGTGTGTCTGGACCTCTAACATAACTAAAGTGATCTGACTGTCCAGTTCCTCAGAGGCACAGGGTTACACATGGGGTTATTTAGAAAAAACATCTGATGGAGTCCAAGACATTTGTGTCTGATACAGCAAAGGGCAAATCTGACACACACACACACACACACACAAAGAGAGAGAGAAACAAAATGGGGCAACAGGGTGAGGCAGGAAATTGCAGTACTATCTCAATCTTAGCTAAATTTACACTGTTCGCAAACCACATGTACACACTCTCACTGGAGGACTTCTGCTCATCCGAGTCCAACACTCATGGGTTGCGTCACGACAAAAAAACAACATTATGCCTCCATAATCAGAGAAAACAACATTCTCCATTCAATCCCTGAAAAGTTACCCTTAAAGAAACCTCAAAAATCACGTCGTTTCAAACACACATGACTTTTGTTCTTCTAAATCTAAAAAACCAAGTCATACATTAGTGACCAGAAGCTTGTCAAGCTCCAAATAAGACAAAAAGCTGTCAGTTATAATGTTTTCTAAGACGAGTATAGCATCATTTCTGCAGGATTTGTGCGACCACACCTGTTTCTTCCTCTAACGGCTTTCATGAACCTGCCAACGCAATAAATGACGAGATGCACACGAGAGCAAAGCCTCAGCGAAGAGCGGAAATCATGCATCTCTCTCTCTCTCTCATGAGGCTCTGTGACATTCTGCCCTTGTGCTGCTAATCGTGTTAAACAATCGTGCATGAAGGAATATTAGTTCTGTTTCTGCAGCTACGCTTGTGGATTTAATTAGAGAAATGAGGCAAAGCAGACGAAGACCTCGATCGAGTGACAAGTGATGTTCTCAAGCGGTGAACAACATTTCAGCTTCCTGTGAAACTTCCTCACCGGCTGTGAAAAGAGAAACGTTAATCTGCCCTTTTCCTGCTCTCTGCCTCTCTGATCAATGCTTTTTGTGTTTTAAACATCCTTTTCCGACTGGACTCGCTCCGCTCTGAGGGCTTGACACCTGTGCTAGCGTGTGTTTCCGTTAGGAAGAACATTTTCCTGTCTGGATTCACCCTCAATGATCAATGAAACAGAAAACACACATGAGAGACCCTGATGGTCCTGAAAACAAAGCGAATTGTCCTTCTGCACAGTCAGTTAGTGAATAAAACAGGATTATTATACTTAACTATACAGTACAAAGTTAAGTTAAGTACAAAGTTCTGTCATGAAACTCTGATGACGCTGGAGGATGGGTCCTTAACTCTGCTTGCAATCGCATCATTCTCTATAGGGCACAGCTGATTGGTTCCTGCTGTATCAGTAGCCAATGACCTCGCTGCTCAACATTTAAAATACTCGGTCAGCATTTGCTGTATTGCAGCAGTTGCAGCGCGTTTGCAGAAACCCTCCACCTTCCCCAGCTCCACCTGTATAGATCTGCTACTGGTTATTCATTTATGCTGTATTGTACAGCAGAGCATGTCTTACTTGCTCACAGCAACATGTGTGTGTATTGCCAGTAGCAAGTCCCGTACTTGCTCTGCAGCAGCAGCAACAACAGCGGCAGGAGCAATAACCAAACGTTGCAATAACGGCAGCAATAATAACAGCAGCAGCAATAGCAGCAGCAGCAGAAATAACTAAAAGTAGCAATAATAGGAGCAGCAATAACTAAAAGTAGCAATAACAGGAGCAGCAATAACTAAAAGTAGCAATAATAGGAGCAGCAATAACTAAAAGTAGCAATAATAGGAGCAGAAATAACTAAAAGTAGCAATAACAGCAGCAGCAATAACTAAAAGTAGCAATAACAGCAGAAGAAATAACTAAAAGTAGCAATAATAGGAGCAGCAATAACTAAAAGTAGCAATAATAGGAGCAGCAATAACTAAAAGTAGCAATAACAGGAGCAGCAATAACTAAAAGTAGCAATAACAGGAGCAGCAATAACTAAAAGTAGCAATAATAGGAGCAGCAATAACTAAAAGTAGCAATAATAGGAGCAGCAATAACTAAAAGTAGCAATAACAGCAGCAGCAATAACTAAAAGTAGCAATAATAGGAGCAGCAATAACTAAAAGTAGCAATAATAGGAGCAGCAATAACTAAAAGTAGCAATAATAGGAGCAGCAATAACTAAAAGTAGCAATAACAGCAGCAGCAATAACTAAAAGTAGCAATAATAGGAGCAGAAATAACTAAAAGTAGCAATAATAGGAGCAGAAATAACTAAAAGTAGCAATAATAGGAGCAGAAATAACTAAAAGTAGCAATAGCAGGAGCAGAAATAACTAAAAGTAGCAATAATAGGAGCAGCAATAACTAAAAGTAGCAATAATAGGAGCAGCAATAACTAAAAGTAGCAATAATAGGAGCAGCAATAACTAAAAGTAGCAATAACAGGAGCAGCAATAACTAAAAGTAGCAATAACAGCAGCAGCAATAACTAAAAGTAGCAATAATAGGAGCAGCAATAACAAAAAAAGTAGCAATTACAGCAGAAGAAAATAACTAAAAGTAGCAATAATAGGAGCAGCAATAACTAAAAGTAGCAATAACAGGAGCAGCAATAACAAAAAAAGTAGCAATAATAGGAGCAGCAATAACTAAAAGTAGCAATAACAGCAGCAGCAATAACCAAACGTTGCAATAACGGCAGCAATAATAACAGCAGCAGCAATAGCAGCAGCAGCAGTAACTAAAAGAAGCAGCAGCAGCAACTAAAAGTAGCAATAGCAGCAGCAGCAATAACTAAAAGTAGCCATAGCAGCAGCAGCAATAACTAAAAGTAGCAATAATAGGAGCAGCAATAACTAAAAGTAGCAATAATAGGAGCAGCAATAACTAAAAGTAGCAATAACAGCAGCAGCAATAACTAAAAGTAGCAATAGCAGGAGCAGCAATAACTAAAAGTAGCAATAATAGGAGCAGAAATAATTAAAAGTAGCAATAATAGGAGCAGAAATAACTAAAAGTAGCAATAGCAGGAGCAGAAATAACTAAAAGTAGCAATAATAGGAGCAGCAATAACTAAAAGTAGCAATAACAGGAGCAGCAATAACTAAAAGTAGCAATAACAGCAGCAGCAATAACCAAAAGTAGCAATAATAGGAGCAGCAATAACAAAAAAGTAGCAATTACAGCAGAAGAAAATAACTAAAAGTAGCAATAACAGCAGCAGCAGTAACTAAAAGTAGCAATAACAGGAGCAGCAATAACAAAAAAAGTAGCAATAATAGGAGCAGCAATAACTAAAAGTAGCAATAACAGCAGCAGCAATAACCAAACGTTGCAATAACGGCAGCAATAATAACAGCAGCAGCAATAGCAGCAGCAGCAGTAACTAAAAGAAGCAGCAGCAGCAACTAAAAGTAGCAATAGCAGCAGCAGCAATAACTAAAAGTAGCCATAGCAGCAGCAGCAATAACTAAAAGTAGCAATAATAGGAGCAGCAATAACTAAAAGTAGCAATAATAGGAGCAGCAATAACTAAAAGTAGCAATAATAGGAGCAGCAATAACTAAAAGTAGCAATAACAGCAGCAGCAATAACTAAAAGTAGCAATAACAGCAGCAGCAATAACTAAAAGTAGCAATAGCAGGAGCAGCAATAACTAAAAGTAGCAATAATAGGAGCAGAAATAACTAAAAGTAGCAATATTAGGAGCAGAAATAACTAAAAGTAGCAATAGCAGGAGCAGAAATAACTAAAAGTAGCAATAATAGGAGCAGAAATAACTAAAAGTAGCAATAGCAGGAGCAGCAGTAACTAAAAGTAGCATTAATAGGAGCAGCAATAACTAAAAGTAGCAATAATAGGAGCAGCAATAACTAAAAGTAGCAATAACAGGAGCAGCAATAACTAAAAGTAGCAATAACAGCAGCAGCAGTAACAAAAAAAGTAGCAATAATAGGAGCAGCAATAACTAAAAGTAGCAATAACAGCAGCAGCAATAACCAAACGTTGCAATAACGGCAGCAATAATAACAGCAGCAGCAATAGCAGCAGCAGCAATAACTAAAAGAAGCAGCAGCAGCAACTAAAAGTAGCAATAGCAGCAGCAGCAATAACTAAAAGTAGCAATAACTAAAAGTAGCAATAATAGGAGCAGCAATAACTAAAAGTAGCAATAACAGGAGCAGCAATAACTAAAAGTAGCAATAACAGTAGCAGCAATAACTAAAAGTAGCAATAACAGGAGCAGCAATAACTAAAAGTAGCAATAACAGTAGCAGCAATAACTAAAAGTAGCAATAGCAGCAGCAGCAATAACTAAAAGTAGCAATAACAGGAGCAGCAATAACTAAAACTAGCAATAACTGTAGCAGCAATAACTAAAAGTAGCAATAACAGCAGCAGCAATAACCAAACGTGGCAATAACGGCAGCAATAATAACAGCAGCAGCAATAGCAGCAGCAGCAATAACTAAAAGAAGCAGCAGCAGCAACTAAAAGTAGCAATAGCAGCAGCAGCAATAACTAAAAGTAGCAATAGCAGCAGCAGCAATAACTAAAAGTAGCAATAATAGGAGCAGAAATAACTAAAAGTAGCAATAATAGGAGCAGCAATAACTAAAAGTAGCAATAACAGGAGCAGCAATAACTAAAAGTAGCAATAACAGTAGCAGCAATAACTAAAAGTAGCAATAACAGGAGCAGCAATAACTAAAAGTAGCAATAACAGTAGCAGCAATAACTAAAAGTAGCAATAGCAGCAGCAGCAATAACTAAAAGTAGCAATAACAGGAGCAGCAATAACTAAAACTAGCAATAACTGTAGCAGCAATAACTAAAAGTAGCAATAACAGCAGCAGCAATAACTAAAAGTAGCAATAACAGCAGCAGCAATAACCAAACGTTGCAATAACGGCAGCAGCAATAACTAAAAGTAGTAATAACAGCAGCAATAACTAAAAGTAGCAATAACAGCAGCAGCAATAACCAAACGTTGCAATAACAGCAGCAGCAATAACTAAAAGTAGTAGCAGCAGCAGCAGCAACTAAAAGTAGCAATAGCAGGAGCAGCAATAACTAAAAGTAGCAATAACAGCAGCAGCAGTAACAAAAAAAGTAGCAATAGCAGGAGCAGCAATAACTAAAAGTAGCAATAACAGCAGCAGCAGCAACTAAAAGTAGCAATAGCAGGAGCAGCAATAACTAAAAGTAGCAATAACAGCAGCAGCAGCAACTAAAAGTAGCAATAGCAGCAGCAGCAATAACTAAAAGTAGCAATAGCAGCAGCAGCAATAACTAAAAGTAGCAGCAGCAGCAATAACTAAAAGTAGCAATAATAGGAGCAGCAATAACTAAAAGTAGCAGCAGCAGCAATAACTAAAAGTAGCAACAACAGCAGCAGCAATAACTAAAAGTAGCAGCAGCAGCAATAACTAAAAGTAGCAATAACAGCAGCAGCAATAACTAAAACTAGCAATAATAGGAGCAGCAATAACTAAAAGTAGCAATAACTGTAGCAGCAATAACTAAAAGTAGCAATAACAGCAGCAGCAATAACTAAAAGTAGCAATAACTGTAGCAGCAATAACTAAAAGTAGCAATAACAGCAGCAGCAATAACCAAACGTTGCAATAACGGCAGCAATAATAACAACAGCAGCAATAGCAGCAGCAGCAATAACTAAAAGTAGTTTTTAAATAACAGCAGCAATAATAACCGTAGCAATAACTATAAGTAGCAATAACAGCAGAAGCGTAGCAGATCTTTTCCGCTAAGACTAATCATACCAACATTGTCAAATCCATTGTCATGCCAAACACTCAGAGCTGTCATGACACTGATGACAGAACTGACATTTTGGCTTTATTCCGAATGACTTTCTCCAATCAGATCTCTTCAGGCAGACTGTCCGCACTATTAATTGCAAGTGATCAAATAAGATGTGTGTGTCCAGAGTAGACAACCAATCTATCTGCTGCTTTGGTAACGACATGTGACAAGGCTTTCAAAACCAGTGCAAAAAAAGTAATAAATCTAAATATGCGCCATGTTGAGTCGCGGTGTAGAACTACTCCATCACACAAGAACAACTCAGCAACGGGTGTGTGAATGTGTGTGTGTGTGTGTGTGTGTGTGTGTATAAGGTGTTACGGGTTAGGTTGTAACGTTTCATTGTTGTTACAACTAACCCCAAGTCATGTAGCCATGAACTAGCTCAGCTAACAGCTAACAGGCAAAACATTAGCACTAACAACTTGCATGAAAAATATCTACACAGACAAACAATAAACAACTTAAATTTGATGAGTTTAACTACAAAGCAGAAATTCTCATAACAAAAATAATAACTTTATCTTTAGCTCTACTTTATCACATGTGGAATAAGGACTAAACTGAGCATGTGCGAAGTAAATCAGGTGATTTGTAACTAGTTCCTGATTGGACGGATTGAATTGTTACAACTGACCCGTGTTACAACCATCCCCGGTCTCCTACTCGCACTTCTTTCCATTTTGGTAGAAATTAAATCGAGGGTTTAACAATAAAAAGGACATTCAGTCGCTCCGCCAGACACACAGCTTCAGCTTCTGAATGCTGCCTTCAAAAACTGACCGTCTGAGTGTTTAACCATTACCGGACTGACATCAGACAGACAAAAGCTGGACATGACATCTAGTGGCTGAGATCCTCTTTACATATCATGACAGATGAAGACAAAACACAGAAATAGAAACTCTTCAGTTACGTTCCATTTCATTGCATTAGATGTTAGAAGAAGTTCCAGAATCTGAAGTTAGACGTTTCTGTATCTGTGCTCGAATGCTGTAGGATCCTTTTGCTTTTAAAGATGCATCACAAAAATGACTTTGTGCTAATGACAATGCATGCAAAATCCAAAAATAATCCCTCCACTGATTTATTCATGATGTGACTTTTGCAAAAGTTTCTAAGAGTGGTTTGAGACGACACGGCTCTGTCTTACAATCCATGTTCACACTGCCAAGATCAGATGCCGTTTCTAGGATGAAATTATTCCAATGAATTCTATTTCCAATTAATATTTCTCAGGGTGGGTTAAAAAAAAAAGTAGGTTCTTTGAAAGTCAATTTCTGTACAGACACCAAAAAGTCTTGATTACAAAAATATTTTGAACATAGCACATGTTGAATCCAGTAGCGGGGCATGTTGTCACAGTGGGAACATGCTGTTTATTCACACTGATTTAAGAAGAATTTGTAGACGAAACAGCATATATAAAATCTAATAAATTTTTAAATAATTTGGCTTTTCATCATAATTTGAAAGTAAGAGGATTAAGACACTACAAGGTAGCTGAAATAGAAAGGGTATCCCAATGTGGATTTAGATAGCCATTAAAATTGTAGTTTGAAGGACAGAATTTAAGACTTCTATTCAACAACGGATGTTTGCATGTTTTGTTTGTGTTTTGTTTGCAAAAACACAAAATCGCTGCTAGAGAAAACAAGTATTTGTGCAATAGATTTCTGGCTTACAACCAACTTGACTCAATCTCAGGCTAATAAAAAAGTTTTATGAAATACCTAAAGAAGCATCTTTCTACTTTAGATTGCATCTGCACTGATATTAAATATAAATTCCATGTTTCCAACAAGGTGGCAGTGTGCTTAATTTCAATTGGCCTCATTTCTATAATGACCCGTACCTATTTTTTACGCACTTTACCTGACTTTATCTCAATCCCTAACGCAAACTCCTCTAATCTAGTATTGCAGGTTCAAACAAATGGATTATTCATTGAGTTGTGATGACTATCAGCTCAAGTAACCCAACAGCATCGAAACGAACTTCATCACCATTAATCTTCATAAGCTTGACTCTCGATCCACACATTAGCATTTCAATCCGCTAATATCAAATAGCTTTTATGTGGATTGATAAGATTTAAACAGGTTTCATCCATTTTCAATAATGAGAAAAAGATTATGTCTTATTTAATGAGTTTCTAATTTGAGCTGAAGCCTGTCAAGAAAAAGGAGAAACGTAAAGGCAATGAAGACTATTTAAGGCACACATTTTTCCTAACAATTAATGAAATGCTTCATTTTTATGTTCGGTCGGAAATTTGTTCTCCACAAATTGTTCCCTCAGTTATGAATGTATCTACTTTCCTCAAGCTGCCGCTTCAAAAGCTTTATAAACTTACCTCAGGGTGTGAAAGACTTCATAAGTTATTTAAATATCAAGATAATGGCCGTGAATGAGAGTTTAATCGTTAGTTTAATCGAGGTCTGTTCTTTGCTACTACAAAGTAACTCAATGCGACACATACACAAACGATTCTCTTTTGATAATAGAAGAGCGGTCTAATTTTAACGAATCGTTCTTTTGAGTCGGTTCATTTAAATGATTCGGTCGAGTCTAAACTGTGTATTGTGTTGGGGTCAATCATTTGACTATTCACAGAGCACGTAAAATAGCGAAAGATTCGTTGGAATGAATCGACTCACTGAATCAAACGCCAAGGTAAATCATTTTCATCTATCTTCTCTGCGCCCTCTAAACTCATTTACAAATCACAAAACACTCGTTGTAGTGTGTTATAATCTAGAGGGAATCATTCGTGCAGTCTAACGCAGAAATGCCACTACATTTACGCTCTGAACAGATCCGGACTGTTACACACTGGTTTTAATAACTCGAGCTTTTCACAACTACAACAATGTAGCTTCATGAAGCATGCAGGACATCCATGCATGGCTCGATCAGATATAAAGCACTGCAGAAAGTTGAACACTCACCATCGCCGTGAAACAGCCTCCGCCTCGCAAACAGAACCGCTGGTCTGAGCAAACACACACTTCAGCGAATCTCTCTGTGCACGGCTGGAGTCAAACACTCGCTCGGGAAGGAAGGGAAGAAAGAAAAAAGAAAGAAAGAGAGAAGGCTCTCGCGGGGTGTAAGACGGGCTCTTTGAGCATGCGTGTGTCCACGTGTGTGTGTGTGTCTGTGTTTGGTGCCAGGCGCTGCATGATCCTAAAATCAGTGCAACCAGAAACAGAAAACGTGTATTGTGTATATTAGTCTGTCTAGCCATTCATTTCATCTATGAAAATTAGATAGATAGATAGATAGATAGATAGATAGATAGATAGATAGATAGATAGATAGATAGATAGATATGCCTATATATATTATATATATATATATATATGTATAATAATCGATTAATCGCATCTGACATAAGTTTGAATATATACATGTATGTATATAGGCCTATATAATCGATTAATCGTGATTAATTGCATCTAACATAAAAGTGTGTGTGTGTGTGTGTGTGTGTGTGTATACATGTATATATTCAAACTTATGTTAGATGCGATTAATCATGATTAATCGATTTTATACATATATATATATATATATATATATATATATATACATATATATACTAGTCCTATCAAATCAATTAATCACATACATAACATAAAAGTTTGTAAATATAGGCTAGGCTATGTGTGTGATATACGCAGACATAGGCCTATATACTCACCAAATGACATGTATATATTCAAACTTTTATGTTAGCAATTATTTTATTATATATATTGAAACTGCCTTACATTTTTTATTTTTTGCCAAAGTCTAAGCCTGCTGTAAAAGATTAACTTTTATACTAGTTAGTAGCCTAATAAATACCAATACTGATCAAATAAGGCATATGCAAAATTGCAAAAAAGTTATGTATATATATATATATAACTCATAACTTGAAATTCACTTTAAAAAAAAATTATTCCAAATTTAAGCAAGTTAAGCCTGTAAGGTCAGTGGCGATGACAATGATCTGAACCAAGAGAGCTTCACATCAAAATAAGACATGCAAATGACATTTATTTTGAGTCTATCAGTATATAAATGTTATGTTTTATGCATTTGATAAGAGTAGAGAGAGACACACATGTATCTGACGCCTTGGCTTGAGTTCGTGCAGTGAAAGTGCCATTACAGTCTTCAAAGGGCAAAACAACTTTGGTGACGTCACCGGGCGCAAGGTGTTTTAATTGTTCATTGTAAAATATGCGCCGCATTACCACATGAATAGATGATGAGCTGTCATGGCATGTCAATTTCCTTTAATGTCCTCTGCTACTTGTTAAATATGCAGAGGGCCAGAGGGAGGGGGGTATATAAGCTCTCCTGGACCCCTCGACCTGTCATTCTGACTTCAGTCCATCATGATTGCGCACGGAGCTTTGCGCCTGGCCTGCTACCAACTTCTGCTTATTGGAGTATTTGGAAAACATGGCGCAAGGAATATGTCACTTCACTCATCCAGAGCGGACCGAAGCCATCGGTATCATTTACCCACATATATGATGCACCTCTACAGGCATTTCAGACTCAACCAGACGCGGCCCGTGGAGAGCATGGAGCACGAGCACGCGGACACCATCAAGAGCATCCTATCAAAGAGTAAGATTTGATTCACTTTATGCTTAGATTATGCTATGAATTTATTTTTTGCATTAAAAAACGGGAGATTGCGCACCGAGGTGCAAACTCAGGCTCTTTTGTTGGGGGTCTCGGTGGCTCCTGGCTGTCAAATCTCAGTGCCAGACACCTTCAATCCACATCTCACTTGCTGGTGAATAAGTCCAGGACTAATGCTCTGCGCAAAGCTGATGTGGATTAGACCCTCGCCAGACATCCTTACACAAATCAGTTGTTAAACCCAAATCAACATCACCCTCCTCGGCTCTTTTTCACACGTCGTCTGATTAGATTAGGAGCTCCGGGTTCCGAGCACGAGTTCTGGAGGTGTTAAACGATGGGTTTCGGTGTTTGTTCTGAGGGGATTACAGTCGCACTGCCTGGCCTCTCCATTACGATCAACTTAATATCAGATCGATACTGTGCGCTTTTTAATCAGATTGCTGATGCGGAATAATAATTCAAGAAATGAGACTGATGCGGTGCACACCTTTGACTAACTGATTATGGTTTCTAATATTTAGCTATTGCTAATCTTATTTAAGCCTATATAAAGATTTAATGTGCTAGGAGGGAAAAAATAAAAGGCTTATAAACATCAAAAGCTTGTCGAAATTCAAACTTCATCCTCATTAATGTTTATTGCTCGTTTAATAATAAATTTGACAACATTTCTGGAAGCATTGCACTTTAATATAATGGTCTTGGTTGGTCAACAACAACAATAATATGTTATATGTAAAATTTTAAACGATTTAAATAAATGTGTGATATTATTATTGTTTAAAATAGGTATTATATTGTGATTGTAGCATTATTATTTCAATTAAATTTGAATAAATTGTCTAGAATAAACAGAATGCAACCAGAAACATACATATTTTAAATTATTATTATCTCAAATATTATATTTTATTGTTACAATATAATGAGTATTTAAAATAAATGATTTAGAATAAACAGATTAATCATTAGACTGCAACAAGAAAAATATAAGAAACATTTTCATTTCTTGTTGCAGTCTAATGATTACTTAAAATAAATTATTTAGAATAAACTGAATAAACATTAGACTGCAACAAGAAAAATATAACAAAGATTCTAAATAATAATGATAATAATTGATATTATTATTGACAAACCAAGCCAAATATATTAAAGTTCAATGCTTCCAGAAATGTGTGCAAATTCGAAGATGAACCCAATATTAAAGAAGTCCTCTAATGATTATTTGAACTAGACTGATGTTGAACGGCAGAGCTATTAAACAGCCAGGAACACTTATTAGATAAACCAAAGCAATTAGCAATTTTAATGTAAATGTACAGCAGGCCTAATACACTCGACTGGACAAGAGCCTCACACACACGAGGATCAAAGTGTGTGTGTTCAGCTGGCACAAATCACCTCATTACCTTTAGGTTTGTGTGCACTACAGAGAGCCATTCATCCCTGGAGAAAAATCAACATCAAAAGAGCCTGTGATTAAACTGTGTGAATCTCACCAACAGTTGATCACAATGACCCCGGACCACAAAACCAGTCGTAAGGGTACATGTTTGGAAATTGAGATCAATGCATCATCTGAAAGCTGAATAAATAAGCTTTCCGTTGATGTGTGGTTGTTAGGATACGGATACGGATAGGACAATATTTGGCCGATTTGAAAATCTGGAATCTTAGGATGCAAAAAAAAAATCTAAATATTGAGAAAATCGCCTTTAAAGTTTTACATTTTTGTTCGCGATTTTAGTGCATCCGCTCACAAAAATACATTTTTGATATATTTACGGTAGGAAATTTACAAAATAACTTCACGGAACATGATCTTTACTTAATATCCTAATCATTTTTGGCATAAAAACTCACTCTTAATTGTAATGTGGACTTTTCTGTAAAGCGGCTTTGAAAGGATGTGTATTGTGAAAAGCGCTATACAAATAAATGTGAATTAAATAAATGTCCATAATATTGACCCATACAATGTATTGTTGGCTATTGCCACAAATTAACCCATGCGACTGGTTTTGTGGTCACACATAAGCAAAGGGATAAAAGTTGAACTTCATCACTCTAAAAAATGCTGGGTTGTTTCAACCCAAATTTGGGTCAAATATGGACAAACCCAAATGTTGGGTTAAAAATTTAATAAGAAAAATTACAGTTGAAAGTGAAAGTTGAAGTTGGGTTAAAACAATTTATTACATTTTTAATGCAATATTTGGGTTTGTCCATATTTGACCCAAATTTGGGTTAAAACAACCCAGCGTTTTTAAGAGTGTATAAATGGAAATTAATGAAATGGAAATAATGTATTTTGTCATTTGCATGTGATTCACATTTTCTCATCGTCTTTTTCCAGGTGTGATCAATCAAGACAGGCACTACATCACACACTTCGACCTTTCCTCTGTGCTTTCCGAACGCCAGATCCAGTCCGCGGAGCTGCGGATCCGAATTCCCAGAGAAATGCATCAAACGAACATCACAGTGGAGATCAGACACCAGCATGACGTCCCGTGCAACCAGCGCCAATTCTGTCTGGAAGACCAGTCCCTGGGCCAGCTGTCAGGATCCTCTCTGATGGGCGTCTCCCATAACTGGAGGGTCTATAACGTCACACACCTGCTTCTAGACTGGATCGGTCCGAAGCTCTCCGAGAAACGGCGCGTGAAGGCGAAAAGAGCCGTGAGGATTCTTCAAAACGGGCCTAAGCATCTCGACGGCATCCGTCACAGAGCAATGCTGCTAATATTCTCACAGACCAGCTCTGAACTGGGAGAACCGGATAAAGCCAGTCTCCTCCACACGGCTGAGAAGTCCAAGTTCTTATTCAACACCGAAGGAAAGGAGATACGGAGAGAGAAGATGCACAAGAGCAGGAGGGGTCGCCGAGGTCAACCCATGAGGAACCCGGAGCTGGTCAAGAGTTCGGCGGACAGGAGCTCGATGTGCAGGAGAGTCGACATGCATGTGGACTTCAATCAGATCGGATGGGGATCGTGGATCGTTTTCCCTAAGAAGTACAACGCGTTCCGGTGCGAGGGAAGCTGCCCGAATCCTCTGGGAGAAGAGTTTCATCCCACCAACCACGCGTACATGCAGGTGAGGGCGTTACACTGCTCGCGCTGAAGCTGTCAAACTGAAACCAGCATTAAGAGTACAGTAAACTCTGCAAATCAGGGTGTTATCCTTAGCTGAAACCATAACATAACCATAACATACATCTTCATTACTTGAAATATAATGAAATAAAATTAAATGTTGAAAAGTGTTTGTTGCCAATGCCAAGGCAAATTTTCTCATTTTTCATTTAGCTTTTTTAAGTAAATAATAAACTTTAAATATTAAAAAAACATCTTATTTCTCATTTTTATTTCAGTGTTAAAAACCTGAAATAAAAATGACATAAAAAATGTCAATTAAATAAACTTTCAATGTTTGAGATAAATTAAAATATATATTTAAAAAAAACATCTTATTTCTCAATTTCATTTCAGTACTAAAATAACTACGCTAAAACTGAAATAAAAAAGTACATAAAAAAGTGTCACTTAAAATAATAAAATGTTAACCAAAAAATATTTTATTTCAGGAACATTTCTAAATAAAACTAAAACTGAAATAAGTTACATACATTTTTTTCATTACTTGAAATAAAACAAATGTTCACTAAAGTAAAATAAAAAATAAAAAAAATAACAAACTAAAACTAAATAAAATTGCAAAAAATGTGTTACTTGAAATAAAAGCAAATATAAAAAACCTTAAATTATTTCTAATTTTTATATTAGTAGCTGAAAATGAAATAAAATGACATTAAAAAACATTTTCGTAAATTGAAATAAATGTTAACTGAATATAAAAATTTAAAAAAAACTTAAACTTATTTTATTTCTCTAGATGCCAAGGCAACATTTCTCATTGTCATTTAGTTGAACTTGAAATATTCAAATTAAAATTGAAATTAAAATTAATAAAATGACAGCAAAATTACTAAAACTTTAAGTGAATTTAAAATAAGAATGTATCCTTGAATGATGGTGCAGTAACGCTGGTGTCCATGTGCTTCTCCTCAGAGTTTGCTGAAGTATTATCATCCCAGCAGAGCTCCGGCTGCGTGCTGCGCGCCCACCAAGATGAGTCCGCTCAGCATGCTCTACTACGAGAACGGGGAACTCCTCCTGAGACACCACGAGGACATGCTGGTGGAGGAGTGTGGATGCCTGTGACCCACCCACGTCTTCATCAGATCTTCATCAGAGAGACGATCTTCATCAGAGAGACGATCCTCATCAGATCTTCATCAGATCCTCATCAGATCCTCATCAGATCCTCATCAGAGAGACGATCTTCTTCAGGAGAGACGATCTTCATCAGATCTTCATCAGATCTTCATCAGATCCTCATCAGATCCTCATCAGATCCTCATCAGAGAGACAATCTTCTTCAGGAGAGACGATCTTCTTCAGGAGAGACGATCTTCATCAGGACTTCATCAGATCTTCATCAGATCTTCATCAGATCTTCAGATCTTCATCAGATCTTCATCAGATCTTCATCAGATCTTCATCAGATCTTCAGATCTTCATCAGATCTTCATCAGATCCTCATCAGATCTTCATCAGATCCTCATCAGATCTTCATCAGATCTTCATCAGATCTTCATCAGATCCTCATCAGATCCTCATCAGATCGACGATCTTCTTCAGGAGAGACGATCTTCATCAGATCCTCATCAGATCCTCATCAGATCTTCATCAGATCTTCATCAGATCTTCATCAGATCGACGATCTTCTTCAGGAGAGACGATCTTCATCAGATCTTCATCAGATCTTCATCAGATCCTCATCAGATCTTCATCAGATCTTCATCAGATCCTCATCAGATCCTCATCAGATCTTCATCAGATCCTCATCAGATCTTCATCAGATCGACGATCTTCTTCAGGAGAGACGATCTTCATCAGATCTTCATCAGATCCTCATCAGATCTTCATCAGATCTTCATCAGATCCTCATCAGATCTTCATCAGATCGACAATCTTCTTCAGGAGAGACGATCTTCATCAGATCTTCATCAGATCTTCATCAGATCCTCATCAGATCTTCATCATATCTTCATCAGATCCTCATCAGATCTTCATCAGATCTTCATCAGATCCTCATCAGATCTTCATCAGATCCTCATCAGATCTTCATCATATCTTCATCAGATCCTCATCAGATCTTCATCAGATCTTCATCAGATCTTCATCAGATCTTCATCAGATCCTCATCAGATCTTCATCATATCTTCATCAGATCCTCATCAGATCTTCATCAGATCTTCATCAGATCTTCATCATATCTTCATCAGATCCTCATCAGATCTTCATCATATCTTCATCAGATCCTCATCAGATCTTCATCAGATCTTCATCAGATCCTCATCAGATCTTCATCATATCTTCATCAGATCCTCATCAGATCTTCATCAGATCTTCATCAGATCTTCATCAGATCTTCATCAGATCCTCATCAGATCTTCATCAGATCCTCATCAGATCTTCATCATATCTTCATCAGATCCTCATCAGATCTTCATCAGATCTTCATCAGATCCTCATCAGATCTTCATCAGATCTTCATCAGATCCATATCAGATCCTCATCAGATCTTCATCAGATCGACGATATTCTTCAGGAGAGACGATCTTCATTCATCAGATCTTCATCAGATCTTCATAAGAGAGACGATCTTCATCATCAGATCTTCATCAGAGAGACGATCTTTATCAGATCTTCATCAGATCTTCAGGCTGGAGTCGAGCTGAAGATCCAGAGCAACGTTATCCACAACATGTTAGGACTTCAAAAAGAGAGACGATCCTGTATAGGAAGAGCTTCATCAGCAGGAGTTCTAGTGGAGATCCAGAGCCGAGCAACATTATCCACAACATGTTAGGACATGAAGTAGAGCCTGTGAGAGCCGAGCAACATTATCCATTAACATTAACAATATTATATATAACGTGTTAGGACTTTAAAAAGAGAAGGAAACGCAACACTTACCTGTTGAGGTATATTAGGGTTCCCAATTCCCCTCAAAAAAACTAAAAAAAGAAGAAGTGAAGAAAAAGATTCTCTCCTTTTGCATCTTCTGGAATTTCCTGCAAATGATGATCAATCGTGAAAACTGTAAAATGGATTATTAAGATCTCAAGCACTGTCTATGTATTTACAATTGCACCATGTGGTGGAGAATCTATGTAAATATTTATTGTAAATAATGCATAAATAAAGCCTTGATATTTATGTAAATATAATATATGAATCTTTGGATAAAAATTGGAGATTAGCCAATGCTATTTTTGCTAAAAGAAATAAAAGTATTTGCCTGAAGGCTTTTAAACTCTGTTCTTTTCTGAATCATTTATTTAAAAAAGTATCCATCTACAGTATATATCTATCTATCTATCTATCTATCTATCTACAGTACATATGTATCTATCTATCTATCTATAGTATTTATTTATCTATCTATCTATCTATCTATCTATCTATCTATCTATCTATCTATCTATCTATCTATCTATCATCTATCTATCTATCATCTATCTATTATCTATCTATCTATCTATCTATCTATCTATCTATCTATCATCTATCTATCTATCATCTATCTATTATCTATCTACCTATCTACAGTATACTGTATTATTTATCTATCTATCTACAGTATATATCTATATATATATATATATCAAAACAAATAAATAAAGCCTTGACATTTATGTAAATAAAACAAAGTGAATATATTATTTTTACAAATTAATTGTAATTGTATATTATTCAGCTGAAATCTTTTATATATCTCCTAAAATATAATATAAGCCACTGAAAGCAACTTCTTCCTGTGAGTTTTTCCCCAAAGGCTTTATTGTGTCAAAACGTTTTTTAAATAATTCACTACAAAATCCTTATAACATCTTTTCTTCTAAAAGCATCAATGTCAATCGTGTGTTTCTCTAACAGAGAGCTGGAGAGAAGTGATGTGACTTCATATTCAACATCCAGAGAGAACGACTCAACAAACTCATCCTGATTTCTAGAACTCGGACTATGGGGTTTTTGTCTTCGGGGTCACAGGGGTCACGGGGTCACGGGTTCAACACAATCACCAGCCGTTGTTCCCAATAAAGGTCCTGATCCGGCAGGGACGTTCCAGAATGGGATCAGATTAAGGGGGAAACGGTACGTACAGTGTGTTTTAGCTCTCAACTAACAGCTGGTTTAACTAAATTAGAGTTATTACTAATATTTATGGGCTAAATATGACAGATGTGCCAATTCACAAACCTATTTAACTTCTATTAATGTAGAAATGTGCTCTGCTTTAACATATTTAGGTGACTTTTGAGTTTGGTTCCAGAAATGTGCATTTTATATTTAAAATTAGTAATTATATAGGATGATAACAAGCATTGATTTCTTTTTTTATGAGAGAATAATGTATCCTATAAAACAAACATGTTATATAAACATATAATGATAAAAATAAACCAGGCATGTTAATGTTCAGGGCTTTAGAAGTTGTAGGGATCAGTTTTTGCATTTCTACAAGAAGTTAAATGTAATTTGCAAGGACAGCATTACAAAAATGTAGGTATACAAAGTGATGTTTTCATTTTGTGGAACCTGGGTAAAAAATACACTTAAAATAGCCTATGGTTTAGGCTACATTTTTCAGAATGTTATGCAAAAAGTAATAATTCTCATTGAATTAAAATTGTTTCTTAATATGCTACACTAAATAACGAAGTCGAAAACCTGATAAACTAGTGTAAAAGGCAAGCAAACGCCGTAGTTTCAGAGATGAAAAGTTGTCTTTCACATATCTTTCACAGCTCGTGCTGCCGTAAAGCAATGTGGCACGCGTTTTTACGACAGTTGTAGCGGAATCCGGCATCGGTAGTCGGCAACTCGGCATGTTGTTGCTCGCTCTCGCATTACAGAACAGAACATAAACTTACACACTTTATAACTAAACTAAGTCGTCTGTCCGGTGAATGGAGACGGTGAGACAGCATCGCATGTCTGAATGTGAGGGTTTAATACCCGCTCTAGACGATCAGTCTGCTTTACTTTACAGATTTGAATGTGTTCGTATTCTTACTTTATTTTTACGTATTCCTTTAGTTGAATGAATGGCATGACGTCATTCGTCGATAATACTGCAGTCCATAAAGCCAGTTAATATTTGTGATGTAACATTAAATAATATGGTAATGTTCGTTCAGATTCAGAAATGCTCGTGCTATTAATAACGTCATGTGTTTCTATATTTGTCTGTTCAGCTGTTTGAGGCTTTGAATGCTTGGCTTTTGCTCATAATTGCACATTTAAATACATTACACTTTGAAATAAAGATGAGATGAAGGTAGATTTTAATTGAAATGTTGAACTGTGTTTTTAGGACGAAAGTATGTTGGGAAAAGTATCAGGGCGAGACATGATTGTCGTCACATTTGTTTTAGCAGATGTAATTTTTCTCTATTAAAAACTCTGTTGGCCAATAATGATATTTTTCTATATTACCTTTTACATTTTTTCCGTGTCATGAGTTGTTTTGGGCTTTATAATTCTGGAAGTTGAAGAGTATGCTCAAACAACATAGGAATAAACATAGAAATAAAAAAATAAAAGATAAATAAATATATATATATTCAATTCAATTCACATTTATTTGTAAAGCGCTTTTCACAATACACATTGTTTCAAGGAGTCCACATTACAATTTACAGTGATCTGTTATCACCAGAGATGACTGTCTGTTATATATTTCAGAAATGTACATATACACAATCACAGTATATATATATATATATATATATGCTATGTTATGAGTTGTTTGAGCATATTCTTCAACTTCCAGAACTATAAAGCCCAAAACAACTCATGCTGTCTAATCGATTAATTTTTGTTTATATAATATATGTGTGGATATATTTTATTATAGCCTATTTATACTATATATGTGTGTGTGTGTGTATGTGCTTAATATACATACATATACCCATATATGTATGCATATATTTATATATTTGTGTGTGTGTCATATATATATATATATATATATATAGTATACATAATAAAATATTTCCATACATATATTAGCTATATAAACAAAAACTTGTACGTTAGATGTGATTAATCGATTTGACAGCATGAGTTGTTTTGGGATTTATAAATTCTGCATACATACACATATATTATGTTCATATTTCTGATGTCACTGCATGTTTGTGCGCTCTGGCAGGAAGTGGCTGTCCGTGGCTCATACCTGTGACTTCCTGTGCACCTGTGAGTTACCCACCAATCACAGCTCAGATCACTCCTGAACCCACCAATCACAGCTCAGATCACAGTCCACTGATCCACCAATCCCTCCTCAGATCATCACACCTGAACCCAACCGGATGGCGGAGGCCGTGGCGAAGGTGGCCAGGAGGGTCAACGCCACCATGGAGGAGGGCAGAGACTCGCTGGGTGCGACACCGTCCGACTGATAAATCATATCTCATATAAATTTTGTTTTCATGTTTATACCCTTGTCAGCTCTTCTACACGCATGCATAACTCCTGATGTCCGTTAGAGCTGGGGTCCGTCCACCTCAAGGGACTGCTATAGGGGTACGTGGAAATTAAGGATAAAAAATGATTAACATGAATGAATAAATACATATTTGATTTAAATAAAACAATACATATTACATTAAAATTGATTGAAATTAATAAATAAATAAATTTGATTACATAACAGTACATTAAAATTAATGAATGAATAAATAATACATATAACAGTACATTAAAATTATCGATTTATTTACATGTTCATACATTTTAAACAATTTTAATGTACTGCTATTATATTTAAATCCATTTATTTTTCATTCAATTAATACATTTTACTGTCACGTAATGTATATGTGCACAATGTATTACTTTATTCATTCATTTTAAACAAAGTAATAAATATGATAGTACGTTAAAAATTGATTACTTGAAAGAATGAAAAAATACAAATAACAATACATTAAAAAAAATTAAAATTGATGAATAAATAAAGAAATGTATTTAAATAGAAAAAATAATAGATATAACAGTACAATAAAAACTGATTAAAATTAATTAATATATATATTTAAGTAAATAAAATAATAGATATAACTACATTAAAAGTGTATTAAATTGAATGAATGATTGAATTGATTTAAATAAATAAAATACATATAACGGTACATAAAAGATTGATTAAAATGAATTGATAAATTTATGTAAAAAATAGCTATAACAGTAAATTTCTATAGTGGGTAGAGAAAAACAACAGAAAGTATAATCATGTAATTTAATATTTTCCAATTAATTTTTTACAAATTTATTATAATTTTTTTCATAGTATAAGTTGGATATAAATTGACTTAGATTTCAGGACCCGAGTCCCTCCATGAGGAAGATCATGTTTTGTGGTCTCTGGCATCTAAAAGATTGAAATCCAAAGAAAGTCACACTAAAATGTTTAATGCTTTTATATACTGATAAATACAAAATAGTATACTTACTGTTCTGATTGGCTGGTTCGGCAGTAGATGGTGCCGTTGTGTCGGGAAGCTCCTGTAAATCACTTCATTCTTCTGACCATTTTCCAATCGATCAAGTGTCATCGTATCAATCATTTAATGTCGAGAGTAAATAAAGTCACGTCGTAATCAGCAGCATTGTGAACCTCTGATTAAACACAAACACACACACACACATCAAGTGCCTCCAAATTACGGCATTCTGATAGTATTTGCCGTGATTTGTGAGTGATTGCACAATGGCAGCGTGTTGTTGATATACAGAGGAACAACACGATCTCATATTCACACAGTCCGAGTCTGAACCAGCTTCTGTTTTCTCCTCTAGACCTGTCCGACTGTGGTCTTGTTAGTTTCCCTGACGGCGTCTTCAGGATGATGCGCAGCTGCACACACACCATACACACCATCTCTCTGGCCAACAACCACATCAAAGCCTTGAGCAGCAAGTTCTTCCTCACCTTTACACAGTTACGAGGTGAGACTCCAGCCGACATACTGCAGTTATCACTGCTGGAATTAATAATAGGACTATATACACTCACCGGCCACTTTATTAGGTACACCTGTCCAACTGCTCGTTAACACTTAATTTCTAAGCAGCCAATCACATGGCGGCAACTCAGTGCATTTAGGCATGTAGACATGGTCAAGACAATCTCCTGCAGTTCAAACCGAGCATCAGTATGGGGAAGAAAGTTGATTTGAGTGACTTTGAACCTGGCATGATTGTTGGTGCCAGAAGGGCTGGTCTGAGTATTTCAGAAACTGCTAATCTACTGGGATTTTCACGCACAACCATCTCTAGGGTTTACAGAGAATGGTCCGAAAAAGAAAAAACATCCAGTGAGCGGCAGTTCTGTGGGCGGAAATGCCTTGTTGATGCCAGAGGTCAGAGGAGAATGGCCAGACTGGTTCGAGCTGATAGAAGGGCAACAGTGACTGAAATAACCACTCGTTACAACCGAGGTATGCAGCAAAGCATTTGTGAAGCCACAACACGCACAACCTTGAGGCGGATGGGCTACAACAGCAGAAGACTCCACCGGGTACCACTCATCTCCACTACAAATAGGAAAAAGAGGCTACAATTTGCAAGAGCTCACCAAAATTGAACAGTTGAAGACTGGAAAAATGTTGCCTGGTCTGATGAGTCTCGATTTCTGTTCAGACATTCAGATGTTAGAGTCAGAATTTGGCGTAAACAGAATGAGAACATGGAACCATCATGCCTTGTTACCACTGTGCAGGCTGGTGGTGGTGGTGTAATGGTGTGGGGGATGTTTTCCTGGCACACTTTAGGCCCCTTAGTGCCAATTGGGCATCGTTTAAATGCCACGGCCTACCTGAGCATTGTTTCTGACCATGTCCATCCCTTTATGGCCACCATGTACCCATCCTCTGATGGCTACTTCCACCATGTCACAAAGCTCTAACCATTTCAAATTGGTTTCTTGAACATGACAATGAGTTCACTGCACTAAAATGGCCTCCACAGTCACCAGATCTCAACCCAATAGAGCATCTTTGGGATGTGGTGGAACGGGAGATTCGCATCATGGATGTGCAGCCGATAAATCTGCGGCAACTGTGTGATGCCATCATGTCAATATGGACCAAACTCCCTGAGGAATGCTTCCAGCACCTTGTTGAATCTATGCCACGAAGAATTGAGGCAGTTCTGAAGGCAAAAGGGGGTCCAACCCGTTACTAGCATGGGGTACCTAATAAAGTGGCCGGTGAGTGTATGTGGTTAATACAGTGAAGTCTTTCGTATACACTGATGAATCATTCTGACATCAGCCGAAAAACAGCTTCACATTACGAAACATTTGTTCAAAATAAAAAATTAAATCAAATAATTATATTATTAAACAGATTCAAACTCTACATTCTGAAGCATTGCGAAGTGATTCATTAAACAACGGTACAAAAATATTGACTTGCACTGCTTTTGGCTCAGTAAGATTAAAAAAAGAAAATAAATAGCCTACTTTTATTCAGCAAGAATGCATTAAATTGATCAAAAGTGACAGTAAAGACATTTATAATGTTACAAAAGTTTATATTTCAAATAAACACTGTTCTTTTGAATTTTCTATTCATCAAAGAATCATGAAAAACAAAATGTATCAACTGTAAAAACAACTGTTTTCAACTGATCATTAATGTTTAATCAAATCATCATATTAGATTCAGATATTTCTGAAGGATCATGTGACACTGAAGACTGGAGTAATGATGCTGAAAATTCAGCTTTCATCACAGGAATAAATTACACTTTACTGTATATTCACATAGAAAACAGCTGATTTACATTGTAATAATATTTCTACTGTATTTTTTATCAAATAAATGCAGCTTTCGTGCAGCAGAAGAGACTTAAAACATCTGTAGTTGCAAAATATTCTCCACATCAAGCTGTTTCAGAGTGACTTGCAGTGGTTGCATCATTGGCAATGCTTCATGGGAGTTGTGGACCGGTTTCTAGCGTTGCACAGAATACACCAGCCCGGCTCTGATAGATGTACAGGTGCAACTCGAAAAATGAGAATATCGTGCAAAAGTTCATTTATTTTAGTAATTCAACTTAAAAGGTGAAACTAATGTATTATATAGACTCATTACATGCAAAGTGAGATATTTCAAGCCTTTATTTGTTATAATTTTGATGACTATGGATTACAGCTTATGAAAACCTTTTTACAATATTCTAATTTTGAATTTGGGGTTTTCATAATCTATAAGCCATAATTATCACTATTATAACAAATAAAGGCTTGAAATATCTCACTTTGCATGTAATGAGTCTATATAGTATATTAGTTTGACCTTTAAGTTGAATTACTGAAATAAATGAACTTTTGCACGATATTCTAATTTTTCGAGTTGCCCCTGTAGATCACATGATGAGCATATATGCATGTGTGTGTGTGTCTGTGTGTGTTTTCTTCTTGTAGAGCTGGACCTGCAGGGAAACGTCCTCACGAAGCTGCCAGAGGCCGTCGGAGACATGGAGCACTTGGTCAACATCAACCTCTCAAAAAACAAGCTGACGGTTTTCCCCGAGCGCCTTGTGGACGCGAGAAGCCTCGAGCACATCAGCGTGGAGGGGAACAGCATCACAGGTGCCAATCACATCAATCATGTGCAGTCCTAAGCACACAGTGACTTTCCCAATCAGCGATTGGCTGTTTTATTTAGAAGGCGGGGCTTATTCAATTCAATAGAGAGCCTAAGCCCCTCCCCTTCCGTAGTCAATTGGTAGTCAATGGCGAAAGACAACAAATATTTTGATCTCGTTTGAATTGTGTCCTGAATTACACATATGATGTTTGTCAATTTAAAAGATACATTTTAAAGTCAAGAGAGTCGCAGTTTGATGTAAAACTGTTGAGGTATAAGACTGTGAAAATACGTCATTACAAAGACTACAAACCCCAAAGGCGCACATTTTCTCTCAATGAATCAAGCTAACTTTACTGATGCTAACTTTACTGAAGCTGACTTTACTGAAGCTAACTTTACTGAAGCTAACTTTACTGAAGCTAACTTTACTGATGCTAACTTTACTGATGCTAACTTTACTGAAGCTAACTTTACTGAAGCTAACTTTACTGATGCTAACTTTACTGAAGCTGACTTTACTGAAGCTAACTTTACTGAAGCTAACTTTACTGAAGCTAACTTTACTGATGCTAACTTTACTGAAGCTGACTTTACTGAAGCTAACTTTACTGATGCTAACTTTACTGAAGCTAACTTTACTGAAGCTAACTTTACTGATGCTAACTTTACTGAAGCTGACTTTACTGAAGCTAACTTTACTGATGCTAACTTTACTGAAGCTAACTTTACTGAAGCTGACTTTACTGAAGCTAACTTTACTGATGCTAACTTTACTGAAGCTAACTTTACTGAAGCTGACTTTACTGAAGCTAACTTTACTGATGCTAACTTTACTGATGCTAACTTTACTGATGCTAACTTTACTGAAGCTAACTTTACTGATGCTAACTTTACTGAAGCTGACTTTACTGATGCTAACTTTACTGATGCTAACTTTACTGAAGCTAACTTTACTGAAGCTGACTTTACTGAAGCTAACTTTACTGATGCTAACTTTACTGAAGCTAACTTTACTGAAGCTAACTTTACTGAAGCTAACTTTACTGAAGCTGACTTTACTGAAGCTAACTTTACTGAAGCTGACTTTACTGATGCTAACTTTACTGAAGCTAACTTTACTGAAGCTGACTTTACTGAAGCTAACTTTACTGATGCTAACTTTACTCAAGCTGACTTTACTGAAGCTGACTTTACTGAAGCTGACTTTACTGATGCTAACTTTACTGAAGCTAACTTTACTGAAGCTGACTTTACTGAAGCTAACTTTACTGAAGCTAACTTTACTGATGCTAACTTTACTGATGCTAACTTTACTGAAGCTGACTTTACTGATGCTAACTTTACTGAAGCTGACTTTACTGATGCTAACTTTACTGATGCTAACTTTACTGAAGCTGACTTTACTGATGCTAACTTTACTGAAGCTGACTTTACTGAAGCTGACTTTACTGATGCTAACTTTACTGATGCTAACTTTACTGAAGCTGACTTTACTGAAGCTAACTTTACTGAAGCTAACTTTAATAACTTTACTGAAGCTAACTTTACTGAAGCTAACTTTACTGAAGCTAACTTTACTGAAGCTGACTTTACTGAAGCTAACTCTACTGAAGCTAACTTTACTGAAGCTAACTCTACTGAAGCTAACTTTACTGAAGCTGACTTTACTGAAGCTAACTCTACTGAAGCTAACTCTACTGAAGCTAACTTTACTGAAGCTAACTTTACTGAAGCTGACTTTACTGAAGCTAACTTTACTGAAGCTAACTTTACTGAAGCTAACTTTACTGAAGCTGACTTTACTGAAGCTAACTTTACTGATGCTAACTTTACTGAAGCTAACTTTACTGAAGCTAACTTTACTGAAGCTGACTTTACTGAAGCTAACTTTACAGATTATGAAAACCTCAAATTCAAAATTAGAATATTGTGAAAAGGTTTTCATAAGCTGTAAGCCATAATCATCAAAATTATAACAAATAAAGGCTTGAAATATCTCACTTTGCATGTAATGAGTCTATATAATATATTAGTTTCACCTTTTAAGTTGAATTACTGAAATAAATTAACTTTTGCACGATATTCGAATTTTTCGAGTTTCACCTGTACGTATTAAAATACTATTATAATAATCTATTCATTGAACACACCTTTAGAAAGTATAATGCATTAAAACGCATAACGAACAACCATTTCAGGTGCAAACTGCAAATATTATAATGCATTTTAACTTTGGTTACAATTATTTGTGATTGCATTACAACATACGTTATGTATACCTTTATAATGCATTATACATGAAGTAAAAGTGTTACAGGAAAACGGAAAGGCTTTCAAACCACCTAAACTCGTCAAACAGACAGAAATGTGTTCGTCAGACAGCCGGAGCATTGAAGCGCTTCGAGAGTCTCGGCCGAACCGCCGGGACACTCCCAGAGATGCTGGCAATCACATGGAAAGTTCAGAAAATGTCAGTCTATCACAGATAATCATGATATATTAAGTGCATCTGCACAAGCTGAACAAGAAATTCATTTCATTACTGTCAATAAAAGTCAAACCCAGGCAATGCCTCAGGATATATATTAAAAAATGTATGCTTGTATGAATAATTGACAGATACAGACATTGATGCACGAAACAACAACTTCAGGGATCAGGGATATTGAAGCCACAACAATGAACCCATGTTGTGATAATTAGAAGCAAACTAATCGGATTTCATATTTTATCCAGTATATTAGTAATTTAAAAAAATTGGTCTTTTTTTTTTTTATAAGTCTCTTCTGCTGCACTAAAGCTGCATTCATTCATTTAATAAAAAATGTGAAATATTATTACAATTTATGCCTGTGATCAAAAGCTGAATTTTCAGTTTTACAGCAGGAACAGAAAGTCTCCATTTCCTTATCAGTTCACAAAGGCTTCCATAATACTTCTAAAAAAAGATTCAATACAAATAAAACCCTGATGCTAAATCATGGTTTCCATGGCGATGTATTTTCTCTGTGATTATCAGATGGCTACAGAAGATAAAAGCATCTCAGAACGTAATAATCTCACATAAGTGCAGCCGATCTCAACACAACATCAACAGGCGACAGTGAAAAACAATACATACATGAGAAGCGCATCAACGGTTCGCCGATAAACACATCAGGCTCTCATTTCACACTTCCACTAGATTTCAGTGCTTCAGTAACACGAGGGTTTTATCTTTTAAAGCATTTCTGCTTCACTAGTGGCACAATAATGAGTGTTTCCCAACAGGTTTCCGGAGCATTCCTACAGCCATTGCTCAGTCAAGTCACCTTCATTTATAAAGCGCTTTAACAGTATCGTTTCAGTTCTGCCTTACAGTGATAATAGAAATGACCATAACAGATTGTTTAGGCTGTACAGCAGCTCTAGAATAAAGTTATTGTCCAGCTAAAGTTAGTTTTGATTGATTCACTTCCGTTGCGAAGATCATTAGTTATTAACTTATGGTTATTATTACTTATCCCTGAAATATATATGTGCGCAGGCGTGTTGTCCTTCTCCACAAATAAACCTCTTAAAGGGATAGTTCACCCCAAAATGTAAACTCTGTCAGTAATGACTCTCCCTCATGTTGTTCAACCCATAGACAGTATAAGAAGTGGACAGAGCCATCTCATTGGAACTCAGTTGAGACAGTTGAAGCCCATTTTTAGCGATTTTTGAGCACTTCCGTTCCTGACGCGCAGACTCAAACCGACTCAAACTAAGCTTGATGGCGTGAGCAACCTGTCTGACAGACGTTAATCTTCTAGTAGCTGTGCGTGAAAATTGCCAACGTTAATCTTGCAGAGATGGGGAACTTGAGCAAAGAGTTCTTTGGCGTGAGTGAGCAGGAGTAAGTATTCCGTTGCTTTTATGGACTCATTATCTATGTGCTTCTCTCTTGACGGGACGTCCCCCCGATTGCCTGCGAGCTTCTCCTCCTGTCTGTACGGTAATTTCTGTACAGCGCGACAGAGAGTCGAGTGGTTATGACGCAATCGTTAGCCTATTTTTACTAAATCTGTTTCTACGGGGCCATAATGTAACATAGAAGGTAATGGAGCCCTTTATACATTGTCGTGTTTCTTTAGAAATAAATAATGGACAAATGGAGTCTTTAAACGCCTCAGATGTAAAGTTATTCGCTGTCAAAGTGACGCCAAAATGAATGGGAGTCAATGGAAATGCTAACGCAAGTGAAGTTCTGCTACAACATGGCGGCACCCGGCCGGCTTCAACTTCCGGTCGATGGATTACCCCCTTGGATCTCACTCACAGAATGTACACATAGTGTCAGACATCTTTGTTTGGAAGCTAAGCTAGCAGGCTTTTGTTCTGTGGAGAACCTCTTGTTTCAACCCCGTAAGACTTTCGTTCATCTTCAGGAGACAAATTAAGATATTTTTGATTAAATCTGAGAGCTGGATCACTCCTCCATAGGCTTCTTAAGGCCCGGAAAAGTTATGAAAGACATTGTTAAAATAGTCCGAGTGACTACAGCGGCTCAACCTTAAGTTTATCAAGCGACGAGAATACTTTCTGTGCGCAAAAAACAAACAAAAATAACGACTTTATTCAACTCTTCATGTTCTTCTCTGTGGGCCTCGAGTGAGTTCACGTAGTGTAACAGCGCAGCGCTTCTGGGTTGTACGTCACGCGTCTTCACTCGTTCACTCTCTCTCTCTCTCTCTCTCTCTCTCAAATTAAAAAAATTGCTTTATTTGGCATGACTGTAAATAATACAATATTGCCAAAGCTTGGAATACATAGAATAATATATTTTTATTATATATTTTTTTCAATAATAATAGAACAAAATATTATAACGTAACGTAAATTTAAATGAACAGTGTAACAAATTAGAATATATGTGTGAACATTTGACACCACAGTGTTTTAACATATACACACACACACACACACACACACACACACATTACTGAGGGTCACTGTGGTGGACAGTAGGGAAACACACTGAGCTCAGACACAATACACACGAAAAGTCAAATTGAATGCTGGTGGATCACCTGATGTGTTTGCAGTGTTTGCAGTGTTCATAAAATCCCGTATTAATATAGAGTTTAGCTTTTACAAGTTGGTTAATGACCTGGATGTTTCAGAGGTAAATGGGGCTTAAAGAAATGTATTTGTGATGTTGACCCTGATGGCTGTCTCCAAACTTATGCAAGAGTGAAGTTTGAATGGAGAGGAAAGGAAAGAAAAATGGAAAAAGAAGGAAAACCTTAATTTATTTATTTTAGAAACGAGTTTGTGTTTCTATTATGCTATTTCACGTCTCGAGACTCCAATTCCTCCATTAAAATCCTTCTTGCTGTTTCTTTTTTTTTTTACTAAAAATGTTATATCTTTAATGTTTTTGTAAATGATCTTAAAGTCAAAGTCCCCCCCCCCCCCCCCCCCCCTCTCTCTCTCCCCCTCCCCCTCCTCTCTCTCACACACACACACACACACACAGATTTGCCCGTGGAGAAGCTGTCTGTGATGCCTTCCCTGAAGACTCTGGATGTGAGGTGTAACCCGCTGACGGTCGACTCCTCGTCTTTCCCGCATCAGTTCACGATCCTCGCGTAACACCCGGTAGAGAAGGGCGAG
>JARWKJ010000018.1:1755234-1775234 GCA_029959095.1 Rhinichthys osculus | reverse complement strand
TCTGCTAATTTATAGTCTCTTTTTAGGGTCAGATAACATTCTAGTCTACTTTGGCTTTTAGTTTCTTCTTTCCAATGTTCCAGATAGGTTTCTTTGCATTGTGCTATGATTTGCTTGACTCTGATTGGTGTTTGGAAGGCAGTGTTGTTCTGAGGCTGCTCAGACTGTCTCTGAGGGGGGGCAGTGTTGTTCTGAGGCTGCTCAGACTGTCTCTGAGGGGGGGCAGTGTTGTTCTGAGGCTGCTCAGACTGTCTCTGAGGGGGGGCAGTGTTGTTCTGAGGCTGCTCAGACTGTCTCTGAGGGGGGGCAGTTTGCCTCAGTACCAGTTGACATAGGGGACTCTTTTCTGGGCTCAGCTCCTGGGTTCGGAGGGCCTTGGAGTGAAGTGTGTCATGGGGGCTGGATTTCAGGTGGTTAAAAAAGTTGAGTGTTCTCTTTTGGATGTTGATTATCAGTGGGTATCTGCCTAATTCTGCTCTGCATGCATTTGTTGGTGTGTTTCTGTGTACGTGTAGGATGTGTCTGCAAAATTCTGCATGAAGAGATTCTGTTGGATGTTTGTCCCAACGCGTATAGCTCTGATGACTGAGTGGACCCCATATTTCACTACCGTACAGCGCAATGGGCTGGATGACACTGTCAAATATTTTAAGCCAGATTTTAATTGGAATTTGGAAGTTATAGAATTTTCTCTTAATTGCATGTATAGCTCTTCGAGCTTTTTCTTTTAGTGCATTCACTGCCATGTTGAAACTCCCTGATGCTGATATGGTTATACCAAGGTAGGTATAGCTCATGCTGTGTTCAATGACATCATTATTAATGGTGAATTGATGTTTGTTCTCCTGACATCTTGGGCGTTTTTGGAAGATCATGATATTTGTTTTCTTCATATTTATAGCCAGAGCCCAGTTCTGACAGTATTTTTCTACTATGTCTAGCTGTTGCTGTAGTCCTTGTTTAGTAGGAGACAGTAGAACGAGATCGTCAGCATAGAACAGGGACTTCACCTCTCTATCTAGAAGGCAGAGGCCAGGAGCAGCACATTGATCTAACTCAACAGCAAGCTCATTGATGTATATATTAAATAACGTTGGACTTAAATTGCAACCCTGCCGAACACCTCTTCTCTGGGTGAAGAAATCAGTTTGTTTGTTGCCAATTTTAACAGCACACATATTTTCTAAATACATAGATTTAACTAGATCATACATTTTGCCCCCTATACCACACTGTAGAAGTCTGTAAAAGAGACCTTCATGCCAAATAGAATCAAAAGCTTTTCTGAAATCAATGAAACAAGAGAATATTTTACCATTTTTAGTTTGGTGTACATGTTTATTAATTAATGTGTGTAAGGTATATATATGATCAGTGGTGCGGTGTTTTGGGAGGAAACCAATCTGACTTTTACTTAAGATGGAGTGTTCCTCGATGAAATCTAGCATTCTTTTATTTAGGATGCTACAGAATAGTTTGCCTAGACAGCTGCTGACAGAGATGCCACGGTAGTTATTAGGGTCTGATTTGTCCCCACTCTTATGAATGGGGGAAATGAGCCCTTTGCACCAGATGTCAGGAAAACATCCCGACTGTAGAACAGTATTGAACAGCTTTAACACTGCAGCCTGCATCTCTGGGGTGCTGCATTTGAGCATCTCGTTTCTAATGCTGTCTGGACCACAAGCTTTCCTCGGCTGGAGAGATTTTGTCTGTGTGATCAATTCTTCCCTAGTAATTGGAGAATCAAGAGGGTTTTGGTTGTCTTTAATTGTTTGTTCTAATGTTTGGAGTTTTTCTTTTATAAAATTTTGTTCTGGTCTAATTTGTTTAATTGGTATGTCTTTGTAAAGGTTTTCAAAGTGTGTTATCCAGATATCACCATTTTGAATGGGTAGTGCTTGTTGTAGTTTTGTGTTGAACTTGTTCCACATATTCCAGAATTGATTTTGATTAATAGCGTTTTCAATATCTTCAAGTTTCATGTGGGTATAATATTGTTTTTTGTTCCTAATTGTACATTTGTATTTATTTAAAATGTCATTGTATCTAATGCGTAAGGCCGGGTTGTTTGGTTGGCGGTGTTTTTCATTTGCTATATTTCTAAGGTCCTTTCTGATGGTCTTGCATTCTTTATCAAACCATTCCTTAACATTTTGTCTTCTAATAGGCTTATGTTTCTGTTTTATGAGGTCAGCTCTGATAGCTGCCTTATGGAATATCATGTTGATGTCATCAATCGCCTTGTTTACACCGTTTTTGGTAGGGACATATTGAGTTTGGTCATACATGAATATGTCATTCATCAGATCAGGTGATTTCAAGGCCTTGATGAGTTTGTCTCCACTGTCTGGGGCCCATCTGTAGCCAGGATTTAACTCATACAGCTTACTGGGTTCTTTTGTTTTGGGATTTAATTGATCTGGGAGTTTAAAGAACAGATTTATTTGGTTGTGGTCTGAAAATGGGGATTGCTGTCTGACAGTGAATGCACTGATAGTTGAGGGGTCCATGTCAGTGATTGCATAGTCTACTACACTAGATCCATGAGCTGAGGAGTAGGTGAATCTCCCTAAAGAGTCCCCTCTGAACCTACCATTAACTATGTACAGGCCTAAAGCCCGACAGAGATGCACTATCTCCCTGCCACTTTGATTAATTTCGCAATCAAGGTTGTTCCGATGGGTGATGGTTGGTGTGGTAAACAGGGGGGCCTGATCAAATACATGGTTGTGGCTCTGTGGGTCGATGACATCAGGTTCAATTCCTGTTCGTGCATTTAGATCGCCAGTTAGAAGAACATTTCCCTGGGCCTGGAAGTAGGCTATTTCTGAATGGAGAGTATCAAAAATATCTTCTTCAAAATAAGGAGAATCAACTGGGGGTATATATATTGCACATAGATAGAGATCTCTATCAGTAATGCCAAGGGTTTGATCTATTCTCAACCAAACATGGGATTTACCCTGTTTTACTGTTGAGATCTGACTGCATAGATCTCCTTTGTACCACACCAAGATCCCCCCCGATGTTCTGCCCTTACGTATGTTTTTAAATTTTATAGAGGGCACCATGATTTCGTTATATCCTGGGGGACAGTGAATGAGTGAATCATTTTTACACCATGTTTCTGTCAATATAATTAAGTCAACATCTTTTATAGATTTAATGAATTCAGGGTTTTCACTCTTCAGCTCAAATGTCGAGGAGTGGAGACCCTGGATATTCCAACAGCTTATATGTAATGAGCGCATTAAAAACAAACAAAATGAACCCATATAGTAGGACAAAAAAAAAAAAAAAAAAAAAAAAAAAAAAAAAAAAAAAAAAAAAAAAAAAAACCTTCAACTATCTATCCATTTATAATACTAAATAAATTAAGTGAATATTTTAAAATTATAAATATTACCATTATACTCATTTCTACCATTGTTATTATTACTATTACTAACTAAATATATATCAATGTTCTGTTACCCAAATGGTAAAGTGTTTTGTGTATGTATATCTTAGCTGGGCAGAAGTCGGGTACACAGAGTTTGCAGCATCTTCCTGATGTCTCCCAGCTCAGAGGCAGCAGGGGGTGGGGCTGTGGCAGGGGGCGGGGCTGTGGCAGGGGGCGGGGCTACAACTGAAGAATAACTCCGTTGCTGTGGGTGGGGAGGTAGGTCAGGGACAGGTGCTGTTGTGTAGCTCTGCTGTCGATGTTGTAAAAGAGGACGGTGGGAAGGGATTAAGGAGGGGGAAAGTAGCCTTCTCTGGTTGTGTTTCACCATGGTTAGGTGGTGGGCGGGTGGGGAGGGGGAGGTCCAGGCTGAGCTGTTGTGCCTCCTGGCAGCAGGAGGGATGATCCTGGGGTGGTGGGGAGGAGGAGGTCTGGGATGATCACTGAAGCGTGGAATTGAGGAGAGGGTAGAAGGACTGCGTCCTAGGGCCGTGTCTTTGAGAGTCTTCGCAAAGATCTTCACCTTCTCTTTGTGGAGATGGAGTCCATCATAGAGGTCCCAGATGCAAATGGTTGGGTGGAAGGCCAGGTGGACATTGGGTAAGGTGGCACATCCTCTTCTGATCTCCATATTAATGTCATGGATGGCATGAGGGGGGATGTCTGTCCTAGGCAGCAGGGTGGAGATCACAATGCGGGTGTCAGGAAATTCCTTACTGGCCTGCTCTGCCATCTTCTTCACTGCCTCAGCAGTGCCTTTTCGGAGGCTGTGCAGATCATTTGTTCCTGTGTGGATCACCAGGCATTGAGGGCTCCTGAGGGTCTCCTTTTTTAACAGCTTCATTGCCTGGCCTGTGGTGCTGCAGCGTTTAGAAAGCACTTTCTTACCAGGAAAAAGCTTGTTTGTGTCCAGGAATTTCCCATTTGAGTCAACCAGTAGGACCACTTGTGGGGCTTGTTCTTCAGGCTGAGTGGAGGCAGGCTGTGATGGGCAGAGCTGGTTGTTGGCAGCTGGCAGTGTAGGTGTAGAAGGAGCTGCCAGGGTGTTGTTGGACTGGGTGCAGAGAAGAGATGGTGGTACAGAGGCAGAACAAGGCTTTGGGACACTGGCGGGGAGAGTCTGTGTCTCTGTAGTTGTCAGGATTTCTGAGAGTTGCTCTGTCAGGTGTTGGATCTGCCTGGTGAAGCTCCTTTCTCTGTTCTCAGCATCTTCCTTTACTTTGGCCATTTGGGTATGAAGTATCCTGTTCTCCTGCTTCAGTGCCTCTATACTTCCTCTTAGGTCAGATGTCAATGACTGGTTGTCTCTTTTGAGCTGTTGGAGCTCCTCTTGAATCTGCTGCACAGTGCTGTTTTGGGGCTCACACAGCCTGGCCTGGGTCAGCTCTTTAAATTCGGCAAAGTCCAGCTCCAATAGGGCCATACTCTCCTTTAGCCTGTTGGTAGAGGTGGCAGGTGTAGGAGGGGCAGAGATGGACAAGGTGGTGGGGTTTTCTGTCTCATCATCTTCACTATCAGTGTGAACAAACATCCTCTTGGTGTTCACCTCTGTTTTTAACAGAGAGAATGCATCTTCAAAGGACTCCAGGTTGGCTTCATTCCCTTGGACCATGACCTTTCCTTTGGTGTAGTATGTGATGGTGAGAAGGGGGTCCTCCTTGTCCAGGTGTTCATCTTTGCAGATCTTTAGTCTGCCCCCTGAGCCGATGCCTTCACTGGATACATATGGGTAGTTGTTTGACACAGTATCTTTCCAGATGTAGATGGAATCAGTGAAGAATATGAGGTTGTTTTTCTTTCTTCCATTCTTTTGTTGGGCATAGTCAGTGAAGAGGATCTCTGGGTTTTCCCGTAGTGTCTTCTCCTTGTGTTTCTCCCTAGCTGCTGCACTTTTACATTTGACAGGGTATTCAACCTCTCTGCTGGGAGCTTTGCTGTGCTTAAATGCCTTCTGACCCGTTTCCATGGTGACCATTTGTTTACTCCAAACAGGTGGCTAGGCTACTTTGTTGTTTACAAAACACAGTTATTTCTTGTTCTTTCTTATTTTCTTCTTTGTCTTTGTTAAATATCTCTTCTGTTATCTCTTCTGTTATTGTTTAGCTCAGTCTTTTTAGTTTCTTAGGCAGTCAGTAGCCCAGTCAGCTGATGACAACAAGCTGAAACAGTTGACAGCTTCCTAGTTTACAGTTTAGCTAGTTGTTTTGATTTAAAATTAAAATCAATATATTCACTTATTTCACGTATATCTTCTGTTTTGCAGATTATTAAATGTACCTCTTCTTTAGAGTCCTCTGTGGAGGGTATTTGAAGGTTTTTTTTTTTCAGAAATGTCCCACTCTTTAGGTCCAAGTTGATGAAAATATTCAGGAGCTCATTTTGATGCAGCTTTTTCTCTGCATTCCGTCATCTCATCTCATACACAATCTACGATATGACGGTCTATCATTTCAAATTAAATCAAATGCAATTGCATTTCTCAACCGCTAGATGGCACAATCGAAACACTACTGAGACATGACTACTGGCGGCATTGCGCGACTAGATCACTTTAACCAGATCTCGCGATAAACATTTCTGCCATTTTCAATTTTATTTTACACGAGGCAGCTGTCGGAGAGAAACGGGTGAGCGACCCTCTGAAAACCTTCAAATGTATACTTCGATCTTGTAAGTATGCGTGTTATTTTTGTTAGGCCTATGTTCATTGTTTAAATAAGTTAGTTGTTATAATGTGTAGAAACCGTGACATTTTAACATTACCATTGCAGAGTAGGCTACTATTTTTCTGCAACAAGTTAACGTTACCTGCACGTGTTATTGCAACTGTGTGCCCTTAATCTAAAATTAATCTAAATTCAAGGTGGTAAGCATGAAACTATTAAAACCTTTACTATTTTATTTGTATTATTATTAAAGATACCAATATATTTTTGTTTTTAGATTAGAGTAAGAAATAATAGGTTTTGATTTAATGCAAATTTTCGAAGTATACTTTACATAAAACTTAACAGCAACATGAAAAGAAATGATAAAAAAATATTTTTTCCTTTCCAATTAATAAAAGGTAGTGGCAAACAGTAAAGTATTTAAACTTGATTTAAAATAATTAAAATATGCAGCATACATTCAGTTTTCAGTGAACTTGTTTCAGATATATGGTTCATAAAAACTGAATGCTGCTTCTCCATGTTTTGTTTTGACTTTGGGGATCTAACAGTAGCTGGCTACTGTCCCAGGTGACCTGAGAGGTCAGCTCTGGATGGTTCATAATGCACCAGAAGATTAGAAATTCACTTTGGCCTTAATTTAATTATTGATATTAATTTATTAATAATATTGATATAAATTGTCTATATTGATATAAATTATATAGTCTCAATCTATATTCCATTAACTCTATATTGGCCAACTCTAGTGTGCATCCTAGCAAAAGTGAATGACTGTAATTAAAATGATTGTCAACAATGCTTTTCTTGAGCAATAATTTTTTTCTTTTTCTCATTTGGCAGACGCAGTGATGACCAACTTTCCTTCGGCGACTGAATGGGAAATAAAAAATGCAATTTCTGGTCATTTTAAACAAGCACCAGGGAGAGCAGGGGGTGGTGGTTACGGATATAAAGCTAACCATTAATTTTTAAAAATTTTAGTATCTTAAGTTGTTTTACATATTTTCCTATTTATTTATTTGTTCACTTTTATGTTTAAATGTTGTCTAAGTTGTTAATATAATTGTTCTAAATAAATCCTTTATATTCAATTAGTTTGGATGGATTTTCATTTATGAGAACATGTTGTATTTGAGTGAAAAGAATCCTTATGCCTCATTTTGTTGTCTATTACATGTATATGTAGTGTAATTGATGACTAGTCTATTCTTGGGCTATGGTTAGACGTCTATTAGATTTTCACTGACAGCCCAAAATTAGCCTTGTTTTAGCCTAGACCCATTGACTGTCTATTAGACGTATATATGTAGTCGTTTAATAGCTGTCTAATTGATGACTAGTCTATTCTTGGGCTATGGTTAGACGTCTATTAGACGTATATATGTAGTCATTCAATAGCTGTCTATTCTTGGGCTATGTTTAGACGTCTATTAGATTTTCACTGACAGCCCCAAATTAGCCTCGTTTTAGCCTAGACGTCTGGGCTGTGTTTTGACGGCTATTAGACGTCTATTAGACGCAAAATTGCTTGCTGGGATCTATCTATCTATCCATCTATCTTTCTTTCTATCTATCCACCTATCTATCTATCCATATATCCATCTGTCTATCTGTCTTTATCTTGTCTTTGAGCTGAGTGTGTGTGTGTGTGTGTGTGTGTGTCCAGCATTAGCAGCCGCTGCTGATCCAGGAAGACTCAGAGAATCAGAGAGATTGTAATCGTTCCCTCGGGACAGTCTTGTGCATCATCACGTATCGGGACGATCAGACATCAGATTAACAAGAGCGTTCAGTCCTTTGTGTTTCAAAGGCCACTCTGATTTTTCCTATTGTCCAAATGCCAAGGAGCCAATTATTCATCAGCTCTTTGCTATAGAAACATTGATGATGCATTTTAAACTGGAAACGAAGGAAACCAGCCTCCCAGTTTCTCTGTTTCTTTAAACATGTATTCTGATTCTCCATGCCTGTTTCGCTTTTTTTTCTGATTGTTTTAAGATCCCTGATATCAATAATGCAGCAGATTGACCAAAACTGAGCATTTAAATATTATCTTAGTAAGATGGCATATATAATGGCAGATATTGATATGTATATGCATTTTATATAAGAATCTGCTGTACGGTTATAAAGATCTCATTGGTTTACATTACAAGCATCAGAATTCAATCAACTTTTTGTCCATATAAATATCAGCATCTGCGCCAAATTTCATGTTTTTGCTCATTTTGAGTCTCTGAATAAAACTGAGCTGTTCTTTTCTCCATATTCTCACCATATCAGACTATATGAGCCATAAAATCCTAATGGATCAATAATACTCAACCCAAAACATGTTTTTATTATTTTGTCACGGTTCGATAAAATGTTCCATTTCAAACTAAATCGATTTTTCTGACTATTATTTCACATGTCGGGCTTTTAAACATGTGATCAGAAACAAAGACAGAATACCTTTAACTTGCTCAGTAAAACTGTTCGCAGCTGAAAGAGAAAACTGAAAGAGTCGTATGAATACAGTCTGACAGAGACTGTGAGTGTGTGAATGTTGCAGAAGGTCCGCTGGTCATCACAGTTATTAATTCACGAGAGAGTCAGTCATTATGGTTATCGCTGCATCTGTTGATTATGCGAAATCTGTGTTGATTACAGCTATTGTTCGCTGAGAGAAAGCATATTTAATATTTAAAATATGAAGGGCTGTGAATATTGAATACATGATTTGTAATGCAAAACACTTTGATTCACACTACTAAAACAGAGAGGTTGACACTCCCTTCATAGTTCGAGATGAAAAGCGAATATGTACAAACAGGAAAATATTTCCAATAAAATTCACTTCACCCTCATTATTCAGACTGAGTGTTAATGCCAATTTGCATGCACGTACTCATCTCATACGATGATAAATTACAATTATTCACTCCATTGTTTTATGTTCCTTCATAATAGGATATGCTGCAGATATATATTTGACAGCACATTTGCACCATATTTTCTGGGAAAATGTGTCGCTCTCATTGCAAACGCACTCATACACCAGGATAACCACGTGATGAAAGATCTGACCATTGATGGAAACCCATGTTACCAATGACAATATGTTATAACATTATGAAATGATGACGCACTGTAAAACCAAATTCTGAAATAAAAAAACTGGCAGCTGTGGTTGCCAGAAATCTACCGTAAAAAATACGGTAGTAACATTTTAGGTTTTACAGACTTAACTTACATTTACAGTAAAAACACCTATTTAATTATCTGATATAAAGTTGATTTACTGACTTATTGAAGTCTGAAGTTTACTAATATCTGTCTTGTATCATTGCAATACACTGAGAACCATCAATCCCAGCGGTGATGAGAGTCAAAGCTCATCACTACTGTAAAAAATAAATCCGTAATTTTTACGGTAAAAAACCGACAGCTGTGATTCCCAGAACTTCACCTTCAAAAATACGGTAGCAACATCATTGGTTTAACAGACTTAACTTAAAATTTTCAGTATTTACCGTATTTTATTATCTGATATAATGTTGATTTACCAACCTATTGATGTATTGATATCTGTGTTGTACCGTTGTAATACACTAACAAACAACAATCGTCACAGCAGGAATGAGACTCACATGATCAATCAAAGCTCATCACAAGCAGCTCTTCCACAAGAAAGTTATTATTATTGTATAGAAGCTGCACAGTCTGATTCACACAAATATTAAACACCATCATGGTAACACATGAAATTTAAAAAAATGCAATAATCATTAATTTAACAACATTAAATGTAACATAAAACCCTAATGTACATAACTAATTAGAAAAAAAACAATAGTTATTTCAACAAAAATACATAAAATGTGAAGTGTCACGCAGGGAATTGTGGGAATGTCAATTTACAGTTTTTCACTGTTAATTATACAATGAGTTGTTCTTTTTCACTTTCAAAAACTGTAAATTTAACGGTATTTTACAGTAAAATTACATTAAATGTACCATGAGTATTTTCAACAAAAATACATCAAATGTGAAGTGTCACGCAGGGAATTGTGGGAATGTCAATTTACGGTTAGATACGTCTCATTTGTCGGAGAGGTACTCATCATTATGTGTGTTTGTGAACCACACTGACCGGCTGTTAATTACTGCTGTTGTTCATTACGGGTCAAGCGCTTGTTTTCATATTAATTACTTTTAGTCATCATCACTTGAACAGATTCACATTCTCTGATTCTCTCTCACACACAACAGGGTAAATATAGAGATTTTATTAATATTTTAAAAGTTTTGTTATTTTTATGTTTTCCATTTTCCTTTTCATTTTAGTTAAAGTTGAATTTTGTCTTTTTGGGGGGTAATTCTTATGGTTTTAAAATGTTTTATGTCAGTTTTTGTTTAAAAAAAAATCTGTATTATTTACTTTAGTATAAAGAATAAATAAAAATGAGATGTTAACTAACTGAAATATTTTTATTTTTATTTCAGTTAAAGTATTTCAAGCAACGAAAATGTTTTTTTTTTGTGCTTTTAGTTTTAGTTAACTATATAAATGAACCCTGTCACACTTTCTGACTCTTAAATATACAGGTTCTTTATAGACCGCAACAGTCGGTTCCGGAAGTGAAATCTCCATTCATTTACTCTATAGAGAAATTGATTTTGAACGATAACTTATAAACCTTTCGAGTCAGCTATAGTGACCTACTACCAGGTTGTTAATCGACGCTATCAATCGTCAGCCCACATTATTTCAGTTTATTCTTAAAATAGCCGTGTTTAACAGCAGAGTTAGTGGTGGAAAACTACATTACCCATGATGCTGTACAGAAGATTCCACCAATCAGAGAGTCGCCACAATCAAAACAGCTCTTTAGCTCCGCCCACTCCATGAAACACTGTGAGCGACATAATTGAGATACTCAAAAATACTTAAATATTTGCATGGATGTGGATATTTTACATTAAACTTCAAATATAATCAACATTTTTAAATGAGTATATATTTCTCCATTGTTTTTAATTCGATTATTCTGTTCCCAATGCTCGGATTGTAGTTTTTTCCCTCACTAAAGCCGATAAATTGTAATTTTGTTCGATTTGCAAATAATTTTCTGCTTCAAATCAAAAGTTTGCAGTGTTGTGATTCACCTCGTAGATGATTGGCTTGCCTCATGGCTTCACTCTAAACGATGCTGGGTTGTTTTAACCCAAATTTGGGTCAAATATGGACAAACCCAAATCTTGGGTTAAAAATGTAATTAAAAAATGTACAGTTGAAAGTGAAAGTTGAAGTTGGGTTAAAATTTTAAATTACATTTTTAACCCAACATTTGGGTTTGTCCATATTTGACCCAAATTTGGGTTAAAACAACCCAGCATCGTTTAATAACGTTTTAACAAAGACTTTAAATTACCTATATGGGAAAAATGAATGGGAAAAAAATACTTCCGGAACCAACGGCGCTGAAGAAGTTAATGCATCGATGGTTCCATGAAGAACCTTTAACATCCGTGAAACTTTTTTCTGAGAAAAAAGATAAAAACTAATCACTGGAAGTTTCTTTGGGGAACCAAAAATGGTTCTTCTATGACAACGCAGTGAAACCGCTGTGAAAATAAAGCTTTTGGACGCTTTATATTTAGCTGTGATTGATTCCCCGTTCATGAAACATCAAACGCAGACGAGGGATTCAAGTATATGATGACATGCAAATAAACATCATACGGCTAAATGTCACACACGTCTGTACGAATGCAATAATGTAAAATGGTGGAAAATCCAGTGAAGTTCATGGCAGGACTTTGTTTATCCTCTTTAAATGTCATATTCCTCACTTAATATTTGACCTTGGTTGGACTCAGACTCTGACAGAGGATCATCATTAGCACAGAAATCACACGGATTTGGACAAAAGCAGGAGAAATGTTAGTCTGCTAAAAAATACTGGGTTGTTTTAACCCAATTTTGGGTCAAATATAGACAAACCCAAACGTTGGATTAAAAAAATGCAATTAAAAAATGTAACCCAACGGCTGGGTTTGTCCATATTTGACCCAAAATTGGGTTAAAACAACCCAGCATTTTGAACCCAGAATGAGTAAAGCATCTTCTGAGTATAAACATCTTTAAATAGTTAGTTAGACATACGTAGATGTTTTCTAAATGTCTATTTAAGATCTGACAGGAAATCTCTATATTACGTCTTCCAGGTGTGTGTGCTACAGTGTTCAGTGCAGATGCTTTTATATAAGAAGAGGGAAAGGTTTGTTAGTGCCGGTGAGGTCTCAGTGTCTCTGGAGACCAGCAGGACTATAGATCCTGTCAGAGAGAGAATCATCATTCATCCGGATTCACTGATGCATGAAACACTCGAACTCTACAGGAGGAACCGTCCGCGAAGAACCATTCACAACAATGCTGGGTTGTTTTAACCCAAATTTGGGTCAAATATGGACAAACCCAAATGTTGGGTTAAAAATTTTATTTAAAATTTTAACCCAACTTCAACTTTCACTTTCAACTTTACATTTTTAACCCAACTTTTGGGTTCGTCCATATTTGACCCAAATTTGGGTTGAAACAACCCAGCATTTTTTAGAGTGAGAGCAGAAATAAACATGAGGAATTAAAAGGAGATCTGAGATGATGAAGAGCAGTCGATGAACATGGACTTTTATTAAATCAATGAACATGTTGATGAGACAGATGAAGATGAACATTATTTATATTATAATATAAATAATGTTCATCTTCATCTGTCAATGAAACGATATGTAATTGTTATCTTTATATCACTGTAGTACTGTTATATTACTACTACAGTAGTAATATAACAGTACTAGAGTTATTATTACTATATCTCAAAATTATTGAACATCTCAAAATGTCATTCCATTTTTGCTCCATTTTCGTGGAAGAAAAAGACGGTAAATTTAAATCGTATGTTTTGATATACGTTTTTTTTTCATTGTATTTTTTAATGGCGATATAAAGATAACAATAACATATAGAACAATGAGGGTTACATTATATTATCACAAAGACTATTATATAAAAGAGTCTCACATGCAATAGAATTTATAGATTTCTATAAAGAATTGAAATATATATCAATAGGCCCTATCTTTCTTGAAAAGAAAAAAGAAAATGTACACTTATGAATGTAAAAATTGGCAGGTAATAGTAATACATTTATTATAAATTTAAAATGGGAAAGGTCTGATTTCAGAGTCACCAAAAACACAATTTCTTGGCTTATACAGAAGTTTGGAGATAAATAGCCTACTTTTTAACAAAATTAGGAAAGTCAACCCAAAACTCTTTGCAATAAGTAGGCTACAGTCCCAAAACAAATCAATAATTGTTTCTTCAAACTGATGAGAGAAGAAGCACATTGGGGGGAAACTATTATTAAATCATGTCTGATAAAAAGTTTTACAAACCCCGCCCTCTAATGCACGTCATCCCACATGACGTCAGCAAATCCAAGAACGCAAATGATTGACGGGATTGTTTTTTAAGTGCAGGAATTCAATGAGCGCTATTCCACAAAAAATAAAAAAATAAAAAAATAAAAAAATAAATAAAACGTACTTAAAAAAAGTATACAATACGTTTTTCTTCTAGCTGTGACTTTTGCATGTGGTACTGCAGCAGCATGAGGAAGAGCTGGAAATAAAATAAGACACATTATGGTGTCCTTATTAATGGTCATTATTATTATTTATTAATAATTTGTATATTTTTACACATTACGATTAATTGTCTTAAATTGGTCTCTCTCTCTCTCTCTCTCTCTCTCTCTCTCTCTCTCTCTCTCTCCCTCTCTCTCCCTCTCACACACACACACTCTCACACACACACACATAGGCTACACTCAAACGCTCTCTCTCTCTCTCTCTCTCTCTCTCTCTCTCTCTCTCTCTCTCTCTCTCTCTCTCTCTCTCTCTCTCTCTCTCTCTCTCTCTCTCTCACACACACACACACCCTCTCTCTCTCAGTGCGGTTCGCGCATCCGAGCAGGAATGTGTGTTATGTGTTCATATCTGAATGCATCGACATTTGATCGGTTATTTCAGCACTTCGCATGCATGTGTCCGGGAAACTCATTAGCATGTGATGGTAATTAATGTGGGATTCAGTGCGAATGTGTCACATCAGATCACACATCAACAGATGCAGGATCCGCACACTTTACAAGGTAAGAACTTTTTCATTATATCACATATCTAACTTTCATAATAGTATCTATCTGTACATCTAACATTCATCATAATACTAACCGAGCAAGCAAACATCACATGAGATCAACTTGCGCGCCTTTTGCGTGGTTAAGCACAAACAACGTTAATGAAAATTAACCAAATATAATTCAAATAATAAGCCTATTAAAAATATTAAAGTTAATATTAGCCTATTTGATATTAACGTTAAAATATATGTATTATCATTATTATTTAATATTTATAGACTATTAAAGTTAAATCGGCGTTTGATTTAAATGCATTATGTATGCAATACATTATTAAATGCAATGTATGTTAATTTATCTTATAAATAAGTTGTACATGCACTCAAAAAAAAGAAGCAGCAGCTTTAGTGTAAAACAGGGACAGTAACCTCTAAACATACTAATATACATGGATAGTATCTCTTTAAAAGTTGAAAGTAAACAAATAACATGAAACTGCCACAGTCATATAATTATTCAGAGCTCTCCAATCTAAACTTTTAATTAGACTCTTTGGGATTACAGATGTGTCTGCTGCTGCGTGTATTACAGGAAACACGAATTAAAAGTTAAAAAATGATGCGTAATGTATAGGGAAAGTGCATAATTTAGATGCCATCACTGATCATCATGTTTTCGCTTTATTGCATATTATAGTTTGAAAATTTACGTGCAAAGGTTGTCTCAATTATTATGAGCTCATAAAAATCACACATTTATTTAATCATTTTTAAAATATTTTAAGTTATATTATCAGATCAATGTCATGTCATCCACCCGAATGAAGAATATTTACATAGGCAGCATGACATATACTACGGTTTAATTTAATTGAGACAAAGAGTTGAAAGAAATATTAAATATGATGAATAATGTTAATAAAATAACACTAGAGGACAATATATGATACCTGACAAAACTTCAAATGATCAGAGTGCAGCTGTATTTCTGTGAAAAGGCAATTTTATGACTTAACATTGTGATTATCTTTTTGTTGTTCATATTGATCTGTAGTTTGTATATATCAGTGTTTTTCAGCAGTGTTTAGTTCAAGCCGTGTGTGAAAAGAGCAAATCATAAGAGCATCTGTAAGCTTAACCGCTCAATTGTTGTGTGTTTTAACAACAACCGTCTTTATGATCATGACTGTGAACACAAAGCATGGCAAGACTTCATCAGCGAAGAAGAATATATGATCGGGAGCGTCGAATGCTAGAAGGATTGTGTCTGAATAACAGAACAACTGCAGCAAAGCTCAATATTCACCCTGAAGATCATGTTTCCACTGAAACTGAGTCAAGCCTATCAATGAAAGAGCTAAAGTTTAATCACAGATAGAAGAAGATGGAGTTATGATCATAAACCTGGTCAGTTTGATTACAGATAGAAGAAGATGGAGTTATGATCATAAACCTGGTCAGTTTGATCACAGATAGAAGAAGATAGAGTTATGATCATAAACCTGGTCAGTTTGATCACAGATAGAAGAAGATGGAGTTATGATCATAAACCTGGTCAGTTTGATCACGACTGATATTATTGAGGGCCGTTTTGGAGAGAAGAGAGAGAGATTCCCTCCTTCATCTCTGAAGCATCAGATGTTCTGACTGACAGGCGACATCAAAAGTTGTATTTGTCGATTCTAATAAGGTTGGAAGCTTGTTTTCGTCTAACCCGCATCATCTGTGATAATCTGAGGAAATGAACAGATAATTACTATCATTAAAGTCGCAGTATTCGATTTCTGAGAAATGGATCAGACCGAGCAACAAAAAACACTTGTAGCCAATCAGCAGTAAGGGGGCGTGTCCACTCTTGAGGGGGGAGGAGCCTGAGTCGCATGTGTTCGTGAATTCGGGGGCGGAGCTATCAAGATAAGGGTGTGTCCTCCTTTTGTGTTTGTTTCGGTGATATCAAATATTAACAGCGTTTCTCAGAAACCACTGCCCCTTAAAGAGGACATCTAACTAGCAGGATTAGCAGAGGAGAGACACGCTGCGTCTCCTCAAGCAGCAGAGATAAACATGTTTCTGAGAAAGACACTGATGGTTCCCATGACAAAGAATAATTAATAGAGTAGGAGTGCAATATTGCTCGTTGACACAGAAACCAAATTAACCTGCCCACCGGCACTCGTGACAGTGATTTATTATTTCCAAATCATATCCGTGAAGAAGTTCGGCTCACATAAGCGACGCATGCAAGTGTTTATAGCGCATGCAGGTGTTTATAGCACATTTATAGCACATGCAGGTGTTTATAGCAAATTTATATCGCATGCAGGTGTTTATAGCGCATTTATAGCACATGCAGGTGTTTATAGCACATTTATAGCGCATGCAGGTGTAGCGCGTGCAGGTGTTTATAGCGCATGCAGGTGTTTATAGCACATTTATAGCACATGCAGGTGTTTATAGCACATTTATAGCACATGCAGGTGTTTATAGCACATTTATAGCGCATGCAGGTGTAGCGCGTGCAGGTGTTTATAGCGCATGCAGGTGTTTATAGCACATTTATAGCACATGCAGGTGTTTATAGCACATTTATAGCACATGCAGGTGTTTATAGCACATTTATAGCACATGCAGGTGTTTATAGCACATTTATAGCGTATGCAGGTGTTTATAGCGCATGCAGGTGTTTATAGCACATTTATAGCGCATGCAGGTGTTTATAGCACATTTATAGCACATGCAGGTGTTTATAGCACATTTATAGCACATGCAGGTGTTTATAGCACATTTATAGCGCATGCAGGTGTTTATAGCGCATGCAGGTGTTTATAGCACATTTATAGCGCATGCAGGTGCTTATAGCACATTTATAGCACATGCAGGTGTTTATAGCACATTTATAGCACATGCAGGTGTTTATAGCACATTTATAGCGCATGCAGGTGTTTATAGCACATTTATAGCGCTTGCAGGTGTTTATAGCACATTTATAGCACATGCAGGTGTTTATAGCACATTTATAGCGCATGCAGGTGTTTATAGCGCATGCAGGGTTTATAGCGCATGCAGGTGTTTATAGCACATTTATAGCACATGCAGGTGTTTATAGCACATTTATAGCACATGCAGGTGTTTATAGCACATTTATAGCACATGCAGGTGTTTATAGCGCATGCAGGTGTTTATAGCACATTTATAGCACATGCAGGTGTTTATAGCACATTTATAGCACATGCAGGTGTTTATAGCACATTTATAGCACATGCAGGTGTTTATAGCGCATGCAGGTGTTTATAGCGCATGCAGGTGTTTATAGCACATTTATAGCACATGCAGGTGTTTATAGCTTATGCAGGTGTAGCGCATGCAGGTGTAGCGCATGCAGGTGTTTATAGCGCATGCAGGTGTTTATAGCGGGGGAGGGTGTTTATAGCGCATGCAAGTGTTTATAGCGCATGCAAGTGTTTATAGCGCATGCAGGTGTTTATAGTGCATGCAGGTGTTTATAGCACATGCAGGTGTTTATAGCGTATGCAGGTGTAGCGCATGCAGGTGTTTATAGAGCATGCAGGTGTTTATAGTGCATGCAGGTGTTTATAGCGCATGCAGGTGTTTATAGCGCATGCAGGTGTTTATAGCGCATGCAAGTGTTTATAGCGCATGCAGGTGTTTATAGTGCATGCAGGTGTTTATAGTGCATGCAGGTGTTTATAGAGCATGCAGGTGTTTATAGTGCATGCAGGTGTTTATAGCGCATGCAGGTGTTTATAGTGCATACAGGTGTTTATAGTGCATACAGGTGTTTATAGTGCATGCAGGTGTTTATAGTGCATGCAGGTGTTTATAGCGCATGCAGGTGTAGCGCATGCAGGTGTTTATAGAGCATGCAGGTGTTTATAGAGCATGCAGGTGTTTATAGTGCATTCAGGTGTTTATAGTGCATGCAGGTGTTTATAGCGCATGCAGGTGTAGCGCATGCAGGTGTTTATAGCGCATGCAGGTGTAGCGCATGCAGGTGTTTATAGCGCATGCAGGTGTAGCGCATGCAGGTGTAGCGCATGCAGGTGTTTATAGCGCATGCAGGTGTTTATAGAGCATGCAGGTGTTTATAGTGCATTCAGGTGTTTATAGTGCATGCAGGTGTTTATAGAGCATGCAGGTGTTTATAGTGCATGCAGGTGTTTATAGAGCATGCAGGTGTTTATAGCGCATGCAGGTGTTTATAGAGCATGCAGGTGTTAATAGCGCATGCAGGTGTTTATAGAGCATGCAGGTGTTTACAGAGCATGCAGGTGTTTATAGCGGGGGAGGGTGTTTATAGCACATGCAGGTGTTTATAGAGCATGCAGGTGTTTATTGCACATGCAGGTGTTTATAGAGCATGCAGGTGTTTATAGCGCATGCAGGTGTTTATAGAGCATGCAGGTGTTTATAGCGCATGCAGGTGTTTATAGAGCATGCAGGTGTTTATAGCGCATGCAGGTGTTTATAGAGCATGCAGGTGTTTACAGAGCATGCAGGTGTTTATAGCGGGGGAGGGTGTTTATAGCACATGCAGGTGTTTATAGTGCATGCGCTGAATCTCTGCAGTCGAGGCTGAAACGGATCGCTCTGTGATCATCAACACTAAATAGACGACACACAGAGCACTCACTGCCACTCAGTTCCAGCTGTTAAACTCGTTTAGGGAACACCGTGTGCTCGCTGTGGGAAGTAGATCTCATTCATGCTGGAGATGCTGACATGCAGCAGGCTGAAGTCTAGAGCGGTTTATCTCAGAAACCCTGGCAGAAAATGCTGGAGATCAAACACTATTACACGCCAAAACACTGCACATAACGTGCTCGTCTGCAATAACACAAGATGAGGCCAAAACCTCGGGATGGAAACTCACCGGGGGGGGGGCACATTACACCCCTTAGGCTATTTCTCTATCAAATGGGACCATTATTTGTAAAATTTACTAATTAGTAAATCAGGAGTAAATCATTTAATCCCTTAAAGCTCATCTTTGATCACCAAAATTACATATATTCAAGTTTTTTTTCCTTGAAAAAATGGTTTCATGCCTTAAAATATCTTGAATGTAACTCAACACCCGTGCCTCATTTAGTATACGCGGTTCTATGAATATGCAAATGAGCCCCGCCTCCACTCACTCCCTCAGCTCAGTGATCCACTGGTTGACGATCACACGTTGATCTGATTGGTTACAAGGTCGTTTGTGACGTCAGAAACACCAGCGATTTCAAACCGTGTTTTTGAGACTGTCTTTGGTTCACTGCAGTTTTAAGCAGAATTTTTTTTATGATTTATGAATTTACACACGGTGTGTCTTAAAGCACATTAAAAACACCACATAGACAGATAAACAACATTAAAAGCTGGATTCTCACCACAGGGGGACTTTAAGATTGTGCTTGTCATTAGCAATAGAACACTCTCCGTCTTTCCGAGGTATTGGATGTCCGTTGTGTTGAATTCAGCTTTCATGAACTGTTCTGTTCCCAAAGTTAATCTTGAAACTGGGTTATGCATTGGCATATTAAAATGAAATGCATCATGTGACACTGCGATAACTGGCTTTGAGGCACCATCAGAGTTTGATGAGTTTAATGAATGTCACATGCTCATAACCTCTGAAACTTGGCATAAATTTAAATTTAAATTTCAACCACATCTTGCAGCCACA
>JARWKJ010000018.1:1737734-1750234 GCA_029959095.1 Rhinichthys osculus | reverse complement strand
ACACACACACACACCAGACACACGTCAGCAGCGGCACTGAACGCGGATCCACAACAGAACCGGAACACACACACACACACACCAGACACACGTCAGCAGCGTCTTACGTCACACACACACACACACACACACACACACACACACACACACCAGACACACGTCAGCAGCGTCTTACGTCACACACACACACACACACACACACACACCAGACACACACACACACACACACACACGTCAGCAGCGTCTTACGTCAGCGGCGGCACTGAACGCGGATCCACAACAGAACCAGAATACACACACACACACACACACACACACACACACCAGACACACGTCAGCGGCGGCACTGAACGCGGATCCACAACAGAACCGGAACACAACACAATGCTGAATAAAGTCCTAGTTTTTGTTATTTTTGGAGCAAAATGTATTTTCGATGCTTCAACACACTCTAACTAACCCACTGATGTCACATGGACTACTTTGATGATGTCTTTATTTCCTTTCTGGACAAGGACAGTATACCGTACACACATTTACAATGGAGGGTCAGAAAGCTCTCGGACTAAATCTAAAATATCTTAAACTGTGTTCTGAAGATGAACGGAGGTCTGACGGGCTTGGAGCGACATGAGGGAGAGGCATTAATGACATCATTTTCATTTTTAGGTGAACACTATATATTTTTATATATAGCCCATCGTATACATTAAACAGTAAGTAAATGTGACATTTTTGAAGTAGAAAAACTGACTATAAAACATTTTCCAGCTTCAAATAAAAAATCCTTGACTCTCTTTCTTCTGTGAAACGCAAAAACATTCAGCTGTCATGTGACTTCAGAAGACTTGCAAAATCAACTTCGGCAGTATAAAACGTAGGACGTTGACAGACGTGTTCACAGCGTGCTGGCATAGTTTGGAAAAGAATAATGTCGTCTTTTGTTTTGAACAAAGCAGTAATCTGCAGAGACGCGTTCTCAGACGGCAAGCGCTCAGTCTGTTCGCCGACTTGCACATATTGTGCACAGAAGCAGAAATAGCCAGGTTCAGTTTGACCTGCTGCTGTTTGACCTCAACATCCAGGAGTCGGTGTGTGTGTGTGAGCTCAGGTTTTATAATCAGTCTATCAGGATGCTATGATTACGTGCGTTTGAGGAAGAAGGCAGATCTCTGAGATGATTAATAGCTGGCATTTTGTTTCTATTGCAATTGATAAATACAGATATTGCACTTTGCTTTTTGTCTGTAAAATAATAAAAACTGATTATGCAACAGATTATTTAAGAGGGTCTGTTATTGTTTTATCATCTATTTCAGCATCTAAATAAAAGCAAGTTAGTTTGGATATCTGCTGGAAGAATATAGATTTTGAAGAAAATTTCACTTTGTTTTCGGTCTGTGAAATAATCAGTGCTTTTACTATTATCACAAAATCATCATGCAATTTTCTCAGTACTGGTTTGTTACTGTGATGTCATGTATTTCAGATTAACCCGCCTGTGATTGGTTACTTTATACATGTCAGACGGTCTCTTCTGGTCTAAGTGGATGCTTTACGCCATGTAAGAAAAAAATCATACTTTGGCAAATCATAATTAAAAAATTATAAAACAACGATACATGTAGATAAATTAGAATATATTGACTTTTTATCTCATTATTATGAATAAGTATGGCATAATCTTGACTTTTTTCTTATAATTATAAATTCAATTATGATAATTTTTGTGCCATAATTAGAATTTTTTAATCTAAAAATTTCAGTTTTTCTGTCATAATTTCAATTTAGTTTAAATTTAGACTTTTTAATCTCATAATTTTGACTTTTTTGTAATACTTTTGATTAATATAATAATTGACATTTTAAAATCATGTTTTTTTTTTTTAAATTAGGACTTAATATATCATAATTTTGACTGTTATATTTTTTGACTTGTCATAATTTCATTTCCAAATTTTTTTATATCTCAAAATGTATATTTTTTAATCTCATAATTTGGATTTTTTTTTCATAACTTGGATTAATATCATAGGTTTTTTTTCATAATTATGACGTTTTTTGTTATAATTTTTTATACATGATTTTAAAAAAATATTTCTTGACGTTTGTCAAAATATCAAAATGTAAATTTTTAATATCATAACTTCGACTTTACTTTGGCTGATTTGATTCACCAAAGCATGATTATTTTCTCTTGCGTGTTGGAAAAATGCTCCAATGGTGCAACCAGTGTTTATTCAGGATACAGAGGTTGACAGAGTAGAAGAGTTTAAGTATTTAGGAACCATTTATGATACAACCCTAAAGTTTTAGGAGGTTATTAAGTTATACAGAGGTTATTCTTAAGAAAGCACATTAAAGAATGCTTGTTCGGAGGAAATTGAACTTCTTTAGTGTTAAAAGCTTATACTGTATACATTTATTGAAGCCTATACTGTATACATTTATTGAAGCCTATACTGTATACATTTATTGAAGCCTATACTGTATACATTTTATATTAATTTACCTTTATCGAGAGCGTCTTGAGGTTTTCATTTCTCTGGTGGTTTTCGGCACTCTCTCTAAAGAACAGGAATCGTCTCAAAAGTATAGTTAAGTCGTGCTAAAAAATGATTGGTGTTCCTTTTACGGAGCTTACCCGAATTTTATGAGCAGCAAGCTTTAAGGAAAGCTAGTATTATGAGTTATGATACACACCCCCTGGATATGAATTTTAAGCCACTGCACTCGGTGTCTAACAAATCAATACAAGTTCACTTTTGTACCAGAAGCCATTCGTATTTGTAATGCTAATTTTCTTATTGAGGATTCTTGAGGGTTTTTCTTCCTCCTTGTGTGAATTTTACTATAAATCATGGTGTATGTAGATGTGTATGTGGAATATGATTGTTTTTAATGTACAGGTGAAACTCGAAAAATGAGAATATCCTGCAAAGGTTAATTTATTTCAGTGATTCAACTTAAAAGGTGAAACTAATATATTATATAGACTCATTACATGCAAAGTGAGATATTTCAAGCCTTGATTCGTTATAATTTTGATGATTATGGCTTACAGCTTATGAAAACCCCAAATTCAAAATTAGAATATTGTGAAAAGGTTTTCATATCTGTAAACCATAATCATCAAAATTATAACAAATAAAGGCTTGAAATATCTCACTTTGCATGTAATGAGTCTATATTATATATTAGTTTCACCGTTTAAGTTGAATTACTGAAATAAATGAACTTTTGCACGATTTTCACCTGTATGTTTGTTTTTTTAGCCTGTGATGTGATGGATTAATAAAGTTAGTTAACCAAACTTATAAAGGTTAACCGCTCCGATAACCTCCTCTTCTTCCTCCTAGGTTCCGTTGCATCGTGTATCCGTTCCAGCGTAAGCTAACGCAGCGTCAGGCCATCATTAGCATCGCCTTCATCTGGGCTCTAGCCGTCGCCATCATGTGTCCCTCCGCCGTCACGCTGACCGTCTCCCAGGACGTCCTGCACTTCATGGTGGACCGGGACAACGTCACGTACCCGCTGTTCACCTGCTGGGAGGCCTGGCCCGAGCGTAGCATGAGGAAGATCTACACCACTGTCCTGTTCTCACACATCTACCTGGCTCCGGTCACGCTCATCGTCATCATGTACACGCGCATCGCCATCAAGCTAGTCAAGTCTCCCGCCTCCATCCGCGACGCGCGCGCGGAGGACGAGAACCGCAGGGTTTTCCGCCGGAAGCTTCGAGTGGTGAACATGCTGCTGATGGTGGCCTTGCTGTTCACCGTGTCCTGGCTCCCGCTCTGGATCCTCATGATGCTAACAGATTACGGGAATCTATCACCCGCGCATCTGGACATGGTGGCCGTGTACATCTTCCCGTTCGCGCACTGGCTAGCGTTCTTCAACAGCAGCGTGAACCCCGTGGTGTACGGCTACTTCAACGAGAACTTCCGGCGCGGGTTCCAGGCGGCGTTCCGGATGGGTGTGTGTGTTGTAAAGGAGCCGAGACACAACGGCACCTGGAAACACAACCGCGTGTTTGCGGACGGAGACGCGGCTAACGCTCAGGGAAACGACAGGAGAGATTTCTGCACCGGGGAACAGCGGGATGAGCTGGTGCTGGAGGATCTGGACTGAAAACAACAAACACACACACACACACACACACACACACACACTGCAACACAAAACGCATTGCCATTTTTTATAAAAAAACAAAAACAAAAAAAGCTCCAGTTTTGCTGGGCTTGTTTATAGGGCTGCGGAGGTTAGGTGATAAAAAAAAAATATATATATATATATCAATATGACTATAATATTAAAAATTATTTTTAATACTTAATAAAAATATTCAAAATAACAGATATTACTATTGTGATATTTCACTGCATTAGTAAGAAAAATATGATAAAAATATTCACTATTATTATGATACTATTAATATTAATAATAATATATAACTATTATTGTAATATTTTATGGAAAAAAAATATTTTACAGTACAAATATTAATGGCTGTCTAAAGTTCTTTATTTTCAAATGTTAATAAACGCTGGAAAACCACAGCGAGCCCTTAACGCTTCATATTAGAATTTGGTCATGATTGTAATATGGTTATCATATTTGAGATTTGATGTCGTAATTTAAACTTTTTTTCATTATTATGACTTACTACGTCATAATTTTGACTTTTTATCTCGGAGTTATGATTTAGTATGCTATAAATCTGACAAAAAAAAAGACACTAGTCAAAATTATAAAAAAAGAAAAATCCAACTTTTATCTCATAATTATTAATTAGTGTCATAATTTTGTCATAAGTGACTTTTTTGTCATAATTAATTTTTTTCTAATTTTTAATCTCATAATTATTCATCATTGACATTTTACGTCATAATTTTGAAACTTTTCTTATAATTATGACTATTTTTTTTCATAATTTTTTTTCTAATTTTCATTTTTAATCTCATAATTCTAACTTTTTATTCATCATTGACATTTTACGTCATAATTTTGACTTTTAAATCTCATAATTTGGATTTTTTTTAGCCATTATTTTTTTATTATTAATCTAATAACTTGTAGTTTCAAGTTTTTTCAGAATTATGATTTTTTTTGTTGAAATTTGACTTTTTATTTCCTAATTATGACTTAATATGTCATAATTTTTTTCTTTTTTATATTTTTTGTCTTAATTTCACATCATGAGCTGCTATATTGCATATATATATTTGATTAAATTACAGCCTGCATGATTTGATTGTAGTTTGGCCAAAACATCATATTCATCATCCTGTTCACTTGACTTGCATGGTTCATACATGAGCTACTGCCATGACGTGCTTTGATTTGTATGGTGCTTTTTTAAAAGTATAAATCACAATCCACTTTTGTTGCACTGAAAATCTCCTTTGGGAGCGTTAACTATGAAGCTCCTCTCATAGGCCGGTGCATGCTGCAGATATGTGCATCACACATGAAATGCATTCATTAACTACAAAAGAAACTGTGAATGTATTAAATGATTCATGAACTGATACGTGTTAATGTTTGCTGTGCTGTTTGAAATGCAGATGTATGTAAAGCTATTTGCTCTGTAGACTCACCCTGTAAAGTGTCTGTTTGCTCCTTCAGAAAAATGCTGACAGGTAATTAGGGGAAATGAGTGGCGAAAACTCACATGCCTGTGAAAATGTCTTTTTCAAAGCTGAGAGTTTGAAGCAAATCTCTGGCATTTGGACTAATCTTTGATGAATCTTTCTGAACTTTCAACTCAAATCAACAGTTACAGACATTATATATGGGAGACTGGGGCTAGTTGTCACACTTTTTGCTTGAGTTAAGTAAGTTTCTTTTAAGACACAAACAAAAAGCTAAAACTTTCAACATCACTGCCTGCTAAATAAATGTAATCAATAGCGGGGCATGTTGTCACAATTGGAAACTGACATTAAACAGTGTATTAAAGGCTTTGTAGTTGAATTTGATCAGTAAAACAATAATGAAACTGCAAAAACGGGGAAGCTAAAGATTCCAAACCATTGTTTTTGGCCTACAGAAATTGTAAACAAGCCACTTGCTAAAATTACAACAGTTAAAATGCATGTGACAACTTGCCCCAACCTGAAACACTTGTGGTGAGAACACAATTCAATCTATTTTAATGATAATGTTGAGACTCGTCTTGTCTTTTTATCGCACAGACATTATTCTAGATGTTTGAAAAAGAAAAAAAACACGCATTTTGTGCAATTCATAAATATTGCAATATTCACCCTGTGACAACTAGCCCCGGTCTTCATTCCTCACAGTGGTTTTGTGTGAAAATTGAGTGTCACAGTCACTTTTGTTCTTTGTGCACCATCATGTTAATTCTATTTTAAAAAATGTATTATACCAATCTCTCTATCTAAGCAGAAAATTGCTACTTAACTGAAAGAGGTCATGCTAATACTGTATAATAAAAAAATTCAAGTAAAGAAAATAGGGGGAAACTTGCAGGGTATAACAAAGCTTTTTCTTATCAATCTCGTTATTAATTACATTTCGATTATTTAAACAATGACAAGCTTACATGAAATGCCAATCTTTTGAAATATTACTTTTTTGAAAAAAAATCTGTTTGGTATTTATTATCAATCTGATTTGTGTAATTCGATCAAATAGTGTGGGATGTTTTAGAGAGACATAAACCACAGAATCCATCAAATCCACAGATAATACTTACTGATGTTTGTGCTACTGATTTCCCTCCAAAATGATGTCACTTCCTGTAGGGAAGCACCTGGAAAACATGTCAAACATCCAGTGAAACCAAAGTAGAGAAATGGTTCAAAATGCACTCCATGTTCATTGAGATATTATGATCAAATATCCCATCATAGCAGATGCTGCAGATACAAGTATTATATATTTCAGCTCCATACAGTTTTTAATTGCACTCGCTGGGACTTCATTAAACGACGGCACTGTAGGAATATTCTAGAAGAGCTGGACTGTACAGTTTCTTCCTACACAAATCGTGACAAGATATTTGACTCTGTTCCATTGCACACTAATGAAGAGAAACTTCCCCTGCCTGTTTATTTATAGTCTGTGTTTCTATCTATAATGTTTCTGTAAGCACCTTATCAAAGAGCCCAGCGAACTCACACAGACACCAGCAGGTGCACTCTGGGTAATGCGGGGGTAATGGGCTTTGCACTAAACTCCCGCTTATCCCTCCCGCTGTTCTCGGAGAGTGTGTGTGTTTGGCCTCTCACACACGGTGATGTGCTGACCTGAGGATACGGCACTGCGGCAGGACAGGGGAAACAAGCCTTACATGTGAAGGTCAGAGTGAACAGAGACTCAATCAAACACAAGCGATACTGAGGAGAGCGGCTTTTCTTTCAGACGCCTTCTGTGGATAATGTCTGAAACACAAACGTGACCAGACAGACACAGATGAATAGATGGATGGATAGATGCATAGATACAGATGAATAGATAGAGAGATAGAGATGAATAGATAGATATATAGAGATGAATAGATAGATAGATACAGATGAATAGATAGAGAGATAGACAGATATATATAGAGTGATAGACAGACAGATAGATATATAGAGAGATAGACAGATATATAGAGAGATAGACATGTATATAGAGAGATAGACAGACAGATAGATATATAGAGAGGTATACAGATATATAGTGAGATAGACAGATATATAGAGATAGACAGATATATAGAGATAGACAGACAGATATATAGAGAGATAGACAGATAGATAGAGAGATAGACAGATATATATAGAGAGAGATAGACAGACAGATAGATATATAGAAAGATAGACAGATATATAGAGAGATAGACAGATAGATAGAGAGATAGACAGATATATATATAGAGAGATAGACAGACAGATAGATATATAGAGAGATAGACAGATATATAGAGAGATAGACAGATAGATAGAGAGATAGACAGATAGATAGAGAGATAGACAGATATATATATAGAGAGATAGACAGACAGATATATATGTAGAGAGATAGACAGATATATAGAGAGATAGACAGGTATATAGAGAGGTAGACAGATATATAGAGAGGTAGACAGATATATAGTGAGATAGACAGATATATAGAGAGATAGACAGACAGATAGACAGATAGATATATAGAGAGATAGACAGATATATAGTGAGATAGACAGATATATAGAGAGATAGACCGATATATAGAGAGATAGACAGACAGACAGATATATAGAGAGATAGATAGAGAGATAGACAGATATATATATAGAGAGATAGACAGACAGATATATATATAGAGAGATAGACAGACAGATAGATATATAGAGAGATAGACAGATATATAGAGAGATAGACAGATATATATATAGAGAGATAGACAGACAGATAGATATATAGAGAGATAGACAGATATATAGAGAGATAGACAGGTATATAGAGAGGTAGACAGATATATAGAGAGATAGACAGACAGACAGATATATAGAGAGATAGATAGAGAGATAGACAGATATATATATAGAGAGATAGACAGACAGATATATATATAGAGAGATAGACAGACAGATAGATATATAGAGAGATAGACAGATATATAGTGAGATAGACAGATATATAGAGAGATAGACAGACAGATAGACAGATAGATATATAGAGAGATAGACAGATATATAGAGTGATAGACAGACAGATATATAGAGAGGTAGACAGATATATAGAGAGGTAGACAGATATATAGAGAGATAGACAGATATATAGAGAGATAGACAGATATATAGAGAGGTAGACAGATATATAGAGAGGTAGACAGATATATAGAGAGATAGACAGATATATAGTGAGATATACAGATATATAGAGATATACAGATATATAGAGAGATAGACAGATATATAGAGAGATAGACAGGTATATAGAGAGGTAGACAGATATATAGAGAGATAGACAGACAGACAGATATATAGAGAGATAGATAGAGAGATAGACAGATATATATATAGAGAGATAGACAGACAGATATATATATAGAGAGATAGACAGACAGATAGATATATAGAGAGATAGACAGATATATAGTGAGATAGACAGATATATAGAGAGATAGACAGACAGATAGACAGATAGATATATAGAGAGATAGACAGATATATAGAGTGATAGACAGACAGATATATAGAGAGGTAGACAGATATATAGAGAGGTAGACAGATATATAGAGAGATAGACAGATATATAGAGAGATATACAGATATAGAGAGGTAGACAGATATATAGAGAGATAGACAGATATATAGAGAGATATACAGATATATAGAGGTAGACAGATATATAGAGAGGTAGACAGATATATAGAGAGATAGACAGATATATAGAGAGATATACAGATATATAGAGAGGTAGACAGATATATAGAGAGATAGACAGATATATAGAGAGATAGAGAGATATACAGATATATAGAGGTAGACAGATATATAGAGAGATAGACAGATATATAGAGAGATAGACAGATATATAGAGAGGTAGACAGATATATAGAGAGATAGACAGATATATAGAGAGATAGACAGATATATAGAGAGACAGATATATACTCTACTTCAATAAACTTAATAACATAATACAGGGCTTTACAGCCATGACTGAAGTAGAACAGATAAAGATCTTACTAGGAGAGGGACAGAGCGCAACACTGGCTGCCAGATACGTGTGTGTGTGCCACAGCCTGAGAGACAGCAGGTGAATGTGTGTGTGTGTGTGTGTGTGTGTGTGTGTGTGTGTGTGACCTCAGGGTGTTTCCCTACTGCCCACCACAGTGACTTCAGTAATGTGTGTGTGTTTATGTATGTTAAAACACTGTGGTATCAAAATGTTCACAGATATTCTAATCTGTTACACTGTTCACTTGTACAATTAATTTAATTTGTACATTTAAATTTAATTTATGTTATAATATTCAAGTATTTTGATGTCTTTATAATTTTCCTATGTATTCCAAGCTTTGGCAATATTGTAATATATACAGTCATGCCAATAAAGCAATTTGAATTGAATTGAATTGAAATGATATATAGAGAGGTAGACAGATATATATAGAGAGATAGACAGATATATATAGAGAGATAGACAGATATATATAGAGAGATAGACAGATATATATAGAGAGATAGACAGATATATATAGAGAGATAGACAGATATATATAGAGAGATAGACAGATATATATAGAGAGATAGACAGATATATAGAGAGGTAGACAGATATATATAGAGAGGTAGACAGATATATAGAGGTAATATATATAAGATGATACTAAAACTACAAAGAAAAACACCCAATAATGCATGTAGGGCAGAATTAGGCCGATTCCCATTGATGATTGATATGCAAAAAAGATCCCTCAAATTCTGGATGCATCTAAAATCAAGTCCCACAGAATCGCTACATTTTAAAGCATTACAAACCCAAGAACTGAACCCCGAAAAGAGTCTCCTCAGTCAGCTGGTCCTGAGACTTACTAACCCGACTAACCCTACTAACACTAACCAGTCTCAGACCAGCTCTGCTCCTCACACACACATCAGAATAAACCAAATTATCAAACAGTCTAAAAATACATATCTGGAACATTGGGATCAGGAAACCAAAACACAAAGTAAATTACAATTCTATCAAAATCTGAAATCAAATTATGAAATGGAAGAATATCTCCAGAGTGTGAGAGACACAAAGCAGAGACGGATCCTGAGCAAGTACAGGCTGAGTGTGTGTGTGTGTGTGTGTGTGTGTGTGTGTGATCCTGAGCAAGTACAGGCTGAGTGTGTGTGTGTGTGTGTGTGTGTGTGTGATCCTGAGCAAGTACAGGCTGAGTGAACACAGTCTCGCCATCGAGACCGGCAGACACAGAAAGAGCTGGTTACCCCGAGAGCAAAGGGTGTGTGTTCAGTGTAGGACAGGAGAGATCGAGACAGAGACACACTTCCTCCTTCACTGTCACAGATACAGCTCAGTCAGAGACCTCTACTTTAACAAACTTAATAACATAATACAGGGCTTTACAGCCATGACTGAAGTAGAACAGATAAAGATCTTACTAGGAGAGGGACAGAGCGCAACACTGGCTGCCAGATACGTGTGTGTGTGCCACAGCCTGAGAGACAGCAGGTGAATGTGTGTGTGTGTGTGTGTGTGTGTGTGTGTGTGTGTGTGTGTGTGACCTCAGGGTGTTTCCCTACTGCCCACCACAGTGACCTCAGTAATGTGTGTGTGTTTATGTATGTTAAAACACTGTGGTATCAAAATGTTCACAGATATTCTAATCTGTTACACTGTTCACTTGTACAATTAATTTAATTTGTACATTTAAATTTAATTTATGTTATAAGAGAGATTTATGTTATAATATTCAAGTATTTTGATGTCTTTATAATTTGTCCTATGTATTCCAAGCTTTGGCAATATTGTAATATATACAGTCATGCCAATAAAGCAATTTGAATTTGAATTATATAGAGAGATAGACAGATATATAGAGAGGTAGATTGATATATAGAGAGGTAGCCAGATATATATAGAGAGATAGACAGATATATAGAGAGGTAGACAGATATATATAGAGAGGTAGACAGATATATAGAGAGACAGATATATAGAGAGATAGACAGATATATACAGAGACAGACAGATATATAGAGATAGACAGATATATAGAGATAGACAGACAGATAGAGAGATAGACAGACAGATAGACAGACAGATAGAGAGATAGACAGACAGATAGAGAGATAGACAGACAGATAGAGAGATAGCCAGACAGATAGAGAGATAGACAGACAGATAGACAGACAGATAGAGAGATAGACAGACAGATAGAGAGATAGACAGACAGACAGATAGAGAGATAGACAGACAGATAGAGAGATAGACAGACAGATAGAGAGATAGACAGATATATAGAGAGATAGACAGATATATAGAGAGATAGACAGATATATAGAGAGATAGACAGACAGATAGATATATAGAGAGATAGACAGATATATATAGAGATAGACAGACAGACAGATATATAGAGAGATAGACAGATATATATAGAGATAGACAGACAGACAGATATATAGAGAGATAGACAGATATATAGAGAGATAGACAGACAGATAGAGAGGTAGAGTCAGACTCTCACAGGATCAGTGTGTGATTAGTGGATTATCAGCTTCTCCTCAGAGGCTTCAGTCACTCAGAGACTCAGAGACTCTCGGCATCATGAGCTTCAGCGCTGAGGAGCGAGGCCGAGACAACACTGCAGACTACAGACTTCACTTCAGTAAGTGTCTCATCACTCCATCACTGACAGCACTGCAGACTACAGACTTCACTTCAGTAAGTGTCTCATCACTCCATCACTGACAGGTTCATCTGATGTAGGTTTAATCTAACATGAGTCATGACGGAGACGTGAGAGATCTGATTCGCTCTTCGGCT
>JARWKJ010000018.1:1712734-1730234 GCA_029959095.1 Rhinichthys osculus | reverse complement strand
CTCAGAGTATTCCAGGAACAGTCCGAGGCTTAGAGAAGCTCTTTTATCTCTCCTCACAGAAAACGCAGAGGGGAAATACATCTCTCCATTCCATGACATCCCCATCTACGCTGATGAAGCCGAGGTATGAGGAGTGTGATCTCTGGGCCTCTGAACATTACTGTGGAATCAGCAGAGAAACACAGATCGACTGATTCATCAATGATCACGTAAAATCTTTTCAATTCAAGCCGTCCGCATTAGGAAGAGCCGAACGTGTCTCGCCCGGCAGGACAACACGAGCGTCCTCTGCAGTGACTGACGAACTCGATCCTGAATCTGCATTAATTAAAGAAATAAAAAGGCTCAAACATGGAGTTTTAACCCGGACCTGACGACCTTAATTAACCAACACATTAAACAAGAAAACAAGCAACAAAATAAATTGATTATGAACATAAAAGATGTCTCAAACTACAACATTTCCACATTCTCTTTTTTCATACATCTCGGTGTGCGCCAGTGAGAGTGTGTGCGTGTGTGTGTGTGTGAGAGTGTTTGTGTGTGCGTGAGTGTTTGTGTGTGCGTGAGTGTTTGTGTGTGTGAGTGTTTGTGTGTGTGCGTGAGTGAGTGTTTGTGTGTGAGTGTGAGTGTGTGTGTGCGTGAGTGAGTGTTTGTGTGTGAGCGTGAGTGTTTGTGTGTGAGTGTTTGTGTGTGTGAGAGTGAGTGTGTGTGTGTGTTTGTGTCTGTGAGAGAGTGTTTGTGTGTGTGTGTGTGAGTGTTTGTGTGTGTGTGTGAGAGTGTGTGTGTGTGTGTGTGCAGGTCAGTCAGTGTGCGTGTGTGTGTGTGTGAGAGTGTTTGTGTGTGCGTGAGGGTTTGTGTGTGCGTGAGTGTTTGTGTGTGTGAGTGTTTGTGTGTGTGCGTGAGTGAGTGTTTGTGTGTGAGTGTGAGTGTGTGTGTGCGTGAGTGAGTGTTTGTGTGTGAGCGTGAGTGTTTGTGTGTGAGTGTTTGTGTGTGTGAGAGTGAGTGTGTGTGTGTGTTTGTGTCTGTGAGAGAGTGTTTGTGTGTGTGTGTGTGTGAGTGTTTGTGTGTGTGTGTGAGAGTGTGTGTGTGTGTGTGCAGGTCAGTCAGTGTGTGTGTGTGTGTGTGTGTTCAGGTCAGTCAGTGTGTGTGTGTGTGTGTGTGTGTGTGTGTGTACACCGAAACCAGAAGCAAAAAAAAATTTTGCTCAAATACATTTTCTCACTTCAATAATGCAATAATGCTCTCCTTAATGAAATATCCTGTATACTGAGTGCAAAGGATTATGATATTATTACTCCCTTTAATTGGTGCTAATTGAATTGCATGTACGCGCGTGATAGAGGTCGTTACTTCCTCTTGCTCATTTCTAGAGGAAATCTGCTTTATCCTGTGATTGTAAAACATGTCAGATTCGAGTCGAGATCATGTTCACACGATTCTCTCCTCCAGAACATCTTCCACGCTGTTGTCGAGGTTCCTAGATGGACAAATGCAAAAATGGAGGTGAGAAATATTCTTCGATATTCTTTTCACGCTCGTATTACATTTATTTCACACGCACTAGAATTTGTAAAAGGAAATCATTCCTAGAACACATTAACCATTATATCGTGTTCAAGCTCACGGACGACACACACTCCTCATGCTCGATTATCTGAACTAAAAGGATTACAAGACTTCTGATGAAAGGGACGTGAACTGATGGCAAGACCGGACGGATTAAATGAGTTCAGTCCAGATATCTCACTCTCTGTCACTGAAGCGTCCATGCAGTTTCTGTTCATCACGAGTCTTTCAAAACATTAAAAATATCAATTATGTGATCCGTTCCGAGAGACATTTTCTACTGCTTTACACTGACTCTGCATCTGCACTTGTAGATAAAAGGTTCAATGTGTTTCTATATGTTTCAACCCAACTTTGGGTCAAATATGGACAAAACCCAGACATTGGGTTAAAGGGGCGGTTCAGGATTTTGGACATCGGGCCTCATTTCCAAGTTAGCCTGTGTGCTATTTATCAGTGGAGACAGTTTTCAAAAATGTTCATCCAGTCGTTCCAGTTGCATAGTTCGCCGGTGCTAGGCTAGCGCGAGTCAATGGAAACTGCTAGCCTGCCATTAAAAACAGTTTTACCCACTCCACAGTACAGCAAAAGCAAATACATTATAACGCCAGACTATCGATGTAAATGTCTGTTGAGAGAATAATGTTAGAAATCAAACTACTCTTTCATCGCATTGCAATAGTTATACTTTGTTCCCTGTATTTATAGCACAGTCTACAGCAGCGGCGGAGTGATATGTAGTTACCTAGGCAACCGAGAGAGGTTGTGAGTAGGGCTGTTCGATTCCGGATTTTTTGGAATCGATTCCGATTCCTGTTTCTGGAATCGAAAAGAATCGATTCCAAGAATCGTTTCCTCACTGTTATTTTTTTTAAATACCAACACCGTGTCTAACATTGTCGCGTCTTACCGTTCCACACAACGAGAAACTCTCTACATCCGGCGTGACAAAGCGACCATTGCAAATCCAGTTGTCCTTCCTATTAGACTATTGCGAGTGCTGCTTGGTCATAAATATAATGAGGCATTTACTTCCATGCATGAAAACGGGTCTGCGGTGAAATAGGTTAGAATGATATTACTAGAGGGGTCCGGGGGCATGCTCCCTCGGAAGAAAATGTTTAAATATTCCATATTTTAAAGCATCAATCTGATGCATTTTGAGATGCATTTTTTGCAAACCTGGGGAGAGAAACTTAACTTCAGCGATGGGTCAAAAATATTATGGCCTTAGCTAATAATGTTCCACTGGAGCGTGCTGTGTTCAACGACTCGTCAACTTTACCAGCGCAGTAAAAAAAAAAAATCAAGTAGAATTTCTATAACTCTAGTGTTGAACTGATAATCACTCTTTTGTGTGTTAAACACAATCTAATGAATACAGACAACTTCAATATAGCTAAAGAAAAACAACAAATCAAAAAAATATATATATGATCAACCTATGACAAAAATTACATTATACTAGATTAGTGGATACCTCAGTAAAATTTAGTCTAGAAAAAACAATAATTGTATAAAATCTGAACATTTAGTGAAAAAAACACAATTTAGTGGGGAACAAATAAGAGACAATATGTGTAGCACTAAATCTGGTAAACCGTTACACATTGCATTGTTGTAAAATACATTCATAAAAAAAACATGATAAAAATCAATTATATATATATATATATATATATATATATATATATATATATATATATAGTTAAGACATTTTTTAAATGTATAGCAAAGCTGTTTAATGAGGCAGCAACATATGATAGAGAGGACAGAACAGAACAAAAAAGGCTATTAATAATCTTTCATTGCGCAAAAAGTAGCCTATGATGATATGATTATGAAAGACTCCAATACAGTGCGGCATTTTATTTTTCATTTTATGCGAAACCATATAGCTTTATCTACAGATCAAGTATAATAATAGTAACATTGAATCATCTTGGAGAGAGTTTTATCGTTGACTGTCGTAACCGCGACGCGCTGTTTGAACGCTGGAGAATGACTGACAGGGAAAAGTTTATGTGAACTTGAATTTAATTACTTAAATATTCATTTCTATCTCACATTATACTATAGTATGGCTTCATATATTATTTTTTGTGAACGGCCCTAAGATGTTTTATAATTGGGGATGTTGTTTTGCTAAATTTATCGAAAATTTGGCATTTACATTTTTTTGTCGAATCTCAGACTTGACCTTGGAGGCATTCTTCGTTGTGTGAGTGTGATTGATTTTTGTCGATTGATTTCATAAATCAGATTTATTACTTGTCCTAAATTACAACGAGTAAGATCAAACCCCGCCAAGCAACCGATTCTAAAGTTTTCATTGGGTCAGTCATTGCACTGATTGCCTAAGCTGAATCATCCTACCCGGCCTAAACCATACTCTGTGTCACGACTGGATCCATTTATTTAGTCCGAACTTTATTTATTTACAGGTGACGTGATTGTGTTGACAAATGAAATCAGTTACAGGCCGCGGTTTGTGTTAAAAAAAATCTTAAAGGAGGAGTCGATTCCCCTTAATGGAATCGATTCCAACCTTTGGAATCGACTCTCAATTCCTAACGCCTCGGAATCGATTCCCAGCCCTAGTTGTGAGAGAGAGAGAGAGAGAGAGAGAGAGAGAGAGAGAGAGAGAGAGAGAGAGAGAGAGAGAGAGAGAGAGAGAGAGAGAGAGGTAGTGAGAGAGAGAGCTAGTGAGAGAGAGAGGTAGTGAGAGAGAGAGGTAGAGAGAGAGAGAGAGAGGTAGTGAGAGAGAGAGAGAGAGAGGTAGTGAGAGAGAGAGAGAGAGAGAGAGAGAGAGAGAGAGAGAGAGAGAGAGAGAGAGAGAGAGAGAGAGAGAGAGAGAGAGAGAGGTAGTGCAGGTAGTCCCGACTGTAGTGCGCTTCGGTTCTGCATTTACTTTTCGGCGCAGGACTACTAACCGGAGTAAAGTAAAATCCCGCCGCTGCTGAGAAACTAGTTCCTGAAAATGTATTGCGATCATTGAGATGCAAGAGTAGTCTAACATTATTCTCTCCACAGACATTTACATCGATAGTCTGGCGTTTTAATTTATTTGCTTTTGTTGTACTGTGGAGAGGGTAAAACTGTTTTTAATGGCAGGCTAGCAGTTTCCGTTGACTCGCGCTAGCCTAGCACCGGCGAACTATACAACTGGAACGACTAGATGAACATTTTTGAAAACTGTCTCCACTGATAAATAACACTAAGGCTAACTTGGAAATGAGGCCCGATGTCCAAAATCCTAAACCACCCCTTTAATTGTTTTAATTAAAATTTTAACCCAATATTTGGCTTTGTCCTTGTTTGACACAAAGTTGGGTTGAAACATATAGAAAGACAGTTAATTCTGAAATATTCCTCTCGTTTCTCCAGATCGCCACTAAAGATCCCCTCAATCCCCTGAAGCAGGACCTGAAGAAAGGGAATCTGCGCTACGTTAGCAACGTGTTTCCTCATAAGGGCTACATCTGGAACTATGGAGCGATTCCTCAGGTTAGCGTTCACGTCTCTGCCGTCCACAGGCTTTTCCAGACGCCTGAAGTGAAGCAAGCGGAATATAAAGTGTGGAAAGACACCAGGGAAAAGCGCGGTTCATGCATGAACGAGTTTAGAGAGAGAGATTTCATGCACATTTAGATGGCAGCCCAAGCAGGCAGAAAGATTTGTCCCGAGGAAACGCTGAGGGAGTGTTATCAGCGACAGCAGAACTCACCTCAGTGTGTGTGTGTGTGTGTGTGTGTGTGAGAGTGACATGCTCAAAATACTGAATGTTTATTTCTCATCTTTCCCAGACGTGGGAGGATCCCGGGCACCGGGACGGAGACACGGGCTGCTGTGGCGATAACGATCCCATCGATATCTGTGACATCGGGAATAAAGTAAAGACCCGAGTCAGAGAGAGATTTCCTGTCATATATAGATAATATATATATATAAAATTACAAAATTAAATTAAAATTAAAAATTAAAATTAAAAACATTATTATAATGGTAAATAACACACTTATCTAAATATTACATATATTTAATTACAAATTGTAATTAAATCAACATCAGATACTAAATTAAATATATATAATAGTAAATAACAATTATTTAAATTATATATATATTTTTGTAATTATAATAGTAGTAAATAACACACTTATATATATTTATAATATTATTAAATAATATATATTAATATAAATAATATATATTAATATAAAATGATATAAATACTATATTATTAAATATGATTATATATAGGCTATATATATATATATATACAATAATTTTTTTTAAATGTAATTAAATCAACATCAGATACTAAATTAAAAAATAATTATAATGGTAAATAACACACTTATTTAAATTATACATATATATATAATATAATTAAATAATATAGGCTATATTAATATAAATAATATATATAAATATAAAATAATACTATATTATTAAATATGATTTTATATATATATATATACAATAAAAAATAAACTTTAAATTAAATCAACATCAGTTACTAAATTAAATTATAATAATAGAAAATAACACTTACATTTTTTTATACATATATATAAAATATTATATTATTACTTGTTTATTATATACTGTATATATAAAATTAAATCAACATCAGATACTAAATTAAATAATTATAATGATAGTAAATAACACACTTTCAATCTGATAATGATCAATTATGAAAGTTATAAATAAAATTAAATCAACATCAGATACCAAAATGAATTAAAGCACAAGTAATGGAAATTAGACTTAATAAACTTAACATCTTGAAAGTCATGTGCATCTCTATAGTTGTGATTTTTCTGCTTTGCTCTCTGAAGTGTTTCATCAGCTGGAAACGGGTCTTGTGTAGTGTTAAAGTTGAAGTGGCTTTTGATTAGTGAGAAAGATCGTTTTGTCAAACCGCTTTGATCTTAAAGATGCATTTGGGAATCGTTCTCCATCAAAACAATCCACAAAGTCCTGAAGTAGTGTGTTTGCGTGCAGGTTTGCTCTCGAGGGGAGATCATCCGTGTGAAGGTGTTGGGGACTCTGGCGCTCATAGACGAAGGAGAAACCGACTGGAAAGTCATGGTTATAAATGTGGAGGACCCAGAGGCTGCAGACTTCAACGGTTCGAGACCTTTACCGTCTGCATCTGTAATTATAAGTGTGATGATGTCCAATCTCAGCGAGTCCTCCGTTCACAGACATCGACGACGTGCGCAGACTCAAGCCTGGATTCCTGCAGGCCACACTTGATTGGTTCAGGATGTATAAAGTGCCTGATGGGAAGCCGGAAAACCAATTTGCCTTCAATGGTGAATTCAAGAATAGGGTAAGATAGGAGAGATTTGATTAATGACTTCTCCCCGATGGCTAATAATGAAGACACTTTTCTCTCCATCAAGACAAGAGAATTCAAGCATGTCATTTACATTTTTCTCACAGAAAACATCTTAAAACTGGCAACCAGAGGTGGAAAGAGTAATAAAATATTCTACTCAAGTAAAAGTACTACTACTTCAATTAAATTTTATTTTTATTTATTTTAAACTTAAGGCCGAATGATTACGTGATGCAGAGGGAATCCCGGAATCCAGTCATGAAAATGAAATTTACATAACGCAGATGTCACGTAAAACACGCAAAATAATGGATGGATGAATACATGGAAAGTAGAACTGTGCAATAAATCCAATTCGCGACATGGTCTGTGAATATTTAAGCACAAAAATACTGCAATGTAAATATATAACATATTTGTTCTGCTGAGCTGCGCCGCTTTGTCTACTAACGTTAGCCTATATACAAGTACGCGTGCGGCGTGACGTTCATGGTGTTTTCAGCGTCTCACAAACAATTTGAGGACATGAATATATTTCCAGAGCTGCTCTGAGAGAACGCCTAATGAGCATTTTCAGAATTTTATTTGAGAAAAACCATTGTCAAATTCACTTTGAAACGGTTCTTCACTACAACCTGTCAAAATAAAAGTTCGGTTTTACTAAGGAGAAATTCTGAGAAACTTCTCAAAATAATAACAACAACAATAATACATTTTATTTAAACATTATTTAAAGGAATATAATTTTTTTGTCCATGGTTTAATTTAGTAAATCTGTTTTTGCAGCGCTTCCCCAAAAAATAAAAGGACACAAAGTTTAAATTTACATTTGATTACCACCGTTTTTGATAATATATTTGGATTAAATCATAAAAAGAAACATACATTTTCTGAATAAAATACATTTCATAGGACTATATTATTCTTAAACATTTTAATAAATTATTAATGTTAAAAATAAGTTGTCAATCTAATTCATTATCAATTATTGAATTTAATTGATTAGACATGTTTTATTGAAATTTTAATAAACAAAACAAACAAATGGTTTCAAGTTTGTTATAGTAAAAGAATTTGTTCAACCAAAAAACCCCTGTTTTCATTAATTTAACTGTCATTTTAACTAATGATAATAATACCGTTTATTTATTTAAAGGTGCTATATGTAACTTTTCTTCTAAAATGAATCCTTTTTTTATTGCCTGTGTGTGAAGGGGTTGTAATCACACATTACAATGATCCACTTGTCGGGTTTAGCTATTACCTCTGAAGGCCAGTATACCTATTTCTATGTGAAGTCTCCGGGTCGGATTTACTGCGAAATCCATCGGATGTGACGTGCATGCGCTCCCGAGCCTCTCTCCTTTTTATATACAGTCTATGCGACGGCACTGCAGCTGACGACATGAGTCTGATAACACCCAAACACACTCCTGCCTCCAGCACAGCACACACTCCAACACAAACTCCACAAAAATATAAAAAACAAAACAAAAATGTATCTGCTGAAGCTCGTCAGGCCAAACGTGAATCGGATTGACTTAGGACGAAAACACGGATCAACATCGGCAGAGCGTTTGAATTATGGAGAGACCTCCGCTATTTTTATTGTGATAAATTACAAGTTTTCAGATATGCTGAAATAATGTTCAACTATAATGAAATAGCAAGGTAAACTACAACATACATGAGACATGAAATGAATACAAAAGACTGTTCCAGGATAACAAAAAGTAGGTGCTTTAGGATGTAACTTTTATTTTATGTACTAGATCTACTGTCTAACGTCACTCATCCCACTACTATCATATTGTTTATAATACACATTTCCAGACACGTTCAGGACAGTAATGTTACTTCCTACGATCTTACTGTTACACTGAAATTGTTCAGTCTAGTTCACTAACCGTTTTCGTTATCATATTATACATTCATCTATGTTGACATTGCTGATTGTGAAAGATACACGAATGGTTAGTGAAATGCCTTATGCTAGATAACACCACAAATGTAACGTTATCATGGTACGAGCATGGAGCATTAGTTCAACGTCAAGCTGATAAAAGTAGCCTATTATTGTAACGTTGCAGTGGGAGTTTACATGAGTTTCCAGCATGTTGTGTGATGCTTTCTCCGGTGTGTTGAAAGTCTCAGTGTGGCCGCGTGTATGCATGAGTGATCGCTCTTGTGTTCGAGCACGAGCGCTCTTGTAAAAATTGGTTGCAATCTGAAACATCACCGATAGAGGCCGCTAAAAAATACATATAGCACCTTTAATAATTGATTAATACTGTAAACCGTGATATTTTCTGAGACGTTATCATACTGTGAAAATCTCATACCATTAATACAACCCTACACGGGGGATTCCCCCACCCGCTGTTAAAAACTTATTTACTTTTACTTGTACTTAAGTCAAATTTAATTGAAGTAGTAGTACTTTTACTTGAGTAGAATATTTTATTACTCTTTCCACCTCTGCCTTTATATGCAGGAGGGATGGTGTCCTATGTATCCTCCTTTTGCAGCCACTTTGCGTCCACATTTTTTGCAAATTGGATATCTATCCTCGAGGACAACCACTCGTTTTTTCTACAAAGTATTTCCATACTGGCCATAATTCGCTTCATAAGAATTCGAGGGCGCTTTCAGCTCAGCTGGGTCTGCGTCACCTTTCTTGCGCGTTTGTTCTCCCGCCTTTCAACCAATCAATGCAGTAGTTTCCGGAGTGTGATTTTTTTTCTCTCCCTTGTATTATTTTTTACTCAGTAACGGATATGATTTAAAATGTAGCGAAGTACAATACTTCAAACAAAAGGTACTTAAAGGTGCAGTGTGTAACATTTTTGAGTATTTGTTAACAGAAATGCAATATGACATCCATAACTATGTGTTCAGTGGTGTATAAAGAACTTACTTAATAAACCGTAATGTTTTTATTACCTTAGAATGAGGCATTTATATCTACATAGGCGCGGGAATCCCCTTCTATGAAGGTCGCCATATTGTGACGTCATGTTTCTACCGTAGCCGAACGCGAACACACAGCGTTACAGAGCGCGTTTCGTCACTACATTGAAAGAGAAGCCGCAGGAAGCTAGAAGAAGCTAGTCATAAACACCGTGAGTAGTGACTTTTCCCTTGTCAGTGGTGTAAATATGTAGTTGGATTGTTTCATGTAACTTAATTCTTCTCCCTCGCTGTGTTATGGCTTTGCTATGTGGGGATAAATGTGCTGGTTAAGTTCGTGAGACGGCTGATTAGTAGGCTACTCTTGTCACTGACCGTAAAACAGTTACAGGAATCACCAACCCGTCGATCTTGGAAGCATTTTAAGTCGATCGAGTTTCCAAAATCAGAGTTAAAAGCCTATTGTGTGTAGTAAGTGTGTCTAGGGGATGCGGAGGCGCGTGCGCTGTTACAATCACGTCATTTCTGCCGCACGCACCTTTGGGCTCATGCGGACGCGTCGAGTTTAAACAAGGCTTTACGCTTTAACCAGCTCAGCCACAGTAACAGCTCATATTAGCCAGCTAAACTTTTACTACCCTGTTAGAAAACATATATAGTTGCATAGTTTCATGTGGTTCTTCTCCCTCGCTGTATTATGGGTTTGCTGTGTGGGGAGAATGTGCTGGTTACGTTCGTGAGACAATCAGCTGATTACTATCATTATATTATGTAACATTAAGACCCTTGATCCTCACCTGAAACTTTATCCATGATGTGGTTTATAATGGACTGTGGTACAGAAACTTGGTTTACTCTGGCTATTCTCTGCTGTCTCAGACTGCGATGTTTGTCCCGTTTTAGCCACCGTAGCTTCTTCAAAAGGGAGGGGTGAGCGGTGGGCTGAGCCCTTAGTGTAAACTCGCAACCGAACCGCTAGATGTCGCTAAAAATCACACACTGGACCTTTAAGTAAAAGTAAATGTACAGATTTTAAAAACTACTTAAAAAAGTAGAAGTACACAAAAAAACGACTCAATTACGTAACGCGAGTAAATGTAATTCGTTACTTTCCACCTCTGCTGGCAACCACGTAGAACAGAGGATGTTTTTATTTTAATGTTTTATTTTAGTTTTTGAATATTTTTAATTAGCAAATATACTATATCTTTAGTTTTAGTAAATATATAAAATCATATTTGCTTTGAAATGCTTTTAAAATGTGTACTAAATATACTATGTATTTTCTTAAATGTTTTTAAATTTTGTTAATAAATATACTAATGTATTTTTAAATGCTTTAAAAATGAGCAAATATATTAGGCTATATTTTTTAATATTTTAAAATATTTAATTTTAGTAAATATAATATTTTTCAAAATATTTTATCTACTAGCTATTTATTTTCTATATTACTTTTAGTAAATATACTGAATACATTTTTGTTTTTAAATGCATTAAAATTAGCAAATATACTATATTTAAAAAAATATATTTAGTAAATATACTATTTTTTATTTTAAAATATATTTTATAATTAGCAAATATACTAGCCTATATATTTTCTCTATGTTTTAAATTTTTATTTTAAGTAAATACACTAAATAATTTATTTTAAAATTTGCAAATATACTAGCCTATACTACTGAATATATTTGTTTTTAAATGCATTAAAATGAGCAAATATACTAAATTTTTAGTTTTAGTAAATATATAAAAATCATATTTGCTTTGAAATGCTTTAGAAATATGTAAATAATATACTATTTATTTTATTAAATGTTTTTAAATTTTGTTAATAAATATACTAAATTGTATTTTTAAATGCTTTAAAAATGAGCAAATATATTAGGCTATATTTTTTAATATTTTAAAATATTTAATTTTAGTAAATATAATATTTTTCAAAATATTTTATCTACTAGCTATTTATTTTCTATATTACTTTTAGTAAATATACTGAATACATTTTTGTTTTTAAATGCATTAAAATTAGCAAATATACTATATTTAAAAAATATATATTTAGTAAATATACTATTTTTTTTTTTTAAATATATTTTATAATTAGCAAATATACTAGCCTATATATTTTTCTCTATGTTTTCAATTTTTTTTTTAAGTAAATACACTAAATAATTTATTTTAAAATTTGCAAATACACATGTTCTTAATTTTCTTAAAATGTTTATCTTTAGTAAATGCACTAAATATATATTTTTTAAATGCTTTATCTGTTTTAAATTATTCGTTTTCGGTGTGTTTTTTTTTTTTAAATGCAAAAAATGTAGCAAATACATTATATATATTTTAAATGTGTTTTCTCATTTATGGTCTGCAGGATTTTGCCATTAAAACAATTAAGGACACTCATCGCTTCTGGAAAGCTCTAATCTCCAAGAAAACAGACGCTGGAGAGCTGAACTGGTGAGACGGCAGTCAGTCAGTCTATAATTTAGCTTTAGCTCAAACTATAATCAACACAGAACTGCTCAGATGAGTCGTTCTGTTCAATATCTGTGATGTAACGTACATATCACCCAATGACGAGTGAATGTTTATTTCTAGACAGGGTTCGAGATGTTCTCTTTTGCCTGGTAAAAGAGGACCGATGTAATTGACAAGCCCAGCGTGGTCCGTCTGCATCATATTCATATTCTCCAGGCCGTCCGCCTGAGCTCAAACAGAGAGACTCATACGTGTTGTGAATGTGTTCGTACCTTATATTCTCTGGGAAACACGCTCTCTTCGGTGAATGTGTCTGAGCAGATTCTGCAGGATCAATATGGAGAGAAAACAGTGTTAAAAGGCAGAAAAATACATGCAATTAATTTGACCTAATTCAACTAAATTGTGTTGATCCAACTAAACTGATCTAATTTGTCACTTTATTTTCATTTAAATCAAGTAATAAATTCATTTTTTGAGGGTAGCAATAAAGAAAGACAATGATAATTTACATTTCACAAAAGGTTCTTTCAATTTTTTATATTTTCTTCACACTAAGAGGAAAATACTTTTTATTTTCGCAACTGTTCACTGAAACCTCCTTTTGAAAGTTTTATTTTAAAGAGTTTCGTGCGTTGTCTACATACAGGTGAAACTCGAAAAATGAGAATATGGTGCAAAAGTTAATTTATTTCAGTAATTCAACTTAAAAGGTGAAACTAATATATTATATAGACTCATTACATGCAAAGTGAGATATTTCAAGCCTTTGTTATAATTGTGATGATTATGGCTTACAGATATGAAAACATTTTCACAATATTCTAATTTTGAATTTGGGGTTTTTATAATCTATAAGCCATAATCATCACAATTATAACAAATAAAGGCTTGAAATATCTCACTTTGCATGTAATGAGTCCATATAATATATTAGATAAGTACATAAATGAACTTTTGCACGATATTCTCATTTTTCGAGTTTCACCTGTATATATAAGGAGCATTTTAGGTCAAAATGTGAAGGATATGATAATAAGGCAGCAGATTTATGGCTTCTCCTTTTAATATACACTCAACTAAAGTATGCACCACTTGAATGAATTGCTTTTGCGCTTCACGCATCAGGTGTTCAATATAAAGCATGCATTCTTTCTAAGCAAACATTCGAGATAAAAATGCAGGCATTAGACAGCAAGGCGGCCTTCGTCGCGCGCTGTGATTGAGAGTCGTGTTGTCCGGCGTTCTGAAGATCAGATATGAGATTTCTACAGCTGATGGTCTGGGTGGGTTTAGTTCACATCATCTTCAGTGACTCTAGACACAATGAAAATTTGCTTCGATCATATTTCAATGTTTCAAACGCATGTGTCTCGCAGTGTGAACACCTGTGTCTCCGACAGTCCCTTCTGCGTCTCCGGCGCCGAGGCCAAAGCCATCGTCGATTCAGTGAGTGTTTTCTATCAGCTCTTCTGTCACACACACACACACACACACAGAGAATTAAAATTGCCTGGGGTCTGTTTGGATTTAATTGTCATGCAATTGCAAATGATATAAAAATCACTTGGGAGTGAGTGTGAGAGTTTAATAGTCTTGTCAATTGTCTGATTAAAGTCTCACCCAAAAATTAAATGTCAGTCATTTACTCGCTATCGTGGTGGCATAAAGTCGAAAAAAAGAGAAAAAATCATCATAAGAGACGTGTTAAAGTCTCATTTAAAGCTAGAACACACTTCTCACGCAATATATTCCTGAAGTCATAAGATAATTTTGTATGAAAAATCACTGGGGATTTAATATTTCTAATTTATACCAACCAAGTCATTTTTAATGTGTTAAATCAAGTCAAAAACAGCTGGTTAAGAAAACAATTGCACATTCTTTACAGTGTTTTAAGTCATTATTTGCTGAAATGTCGAACGTCACTCGCCTGGTTTGTCCAGAGATGTTTGTGAGCAGTTCTCCTGCTTGAGATTCTTCACTGAAACACAGAAAGTAATATATTAAAGTGATGAAAATCCCTCAAGATTTACCTATATAGTTTTTTAAAGTCCCACTGAACCGTCTTGTTGAAAAGCATTATTCAATGTGTTGACGTCATTTCCACTGAAACAGGAAGACAGGGCGGGGCTTATCGAACAGCTCCTCCCCCTTTTTTAAACAGCCAATAGCGTTTAGTTTATATCACAGCTCGGCCAGAGCCGTTGAGTTCGATAAAGTCGCAGTTTCCTCCTAATCTCTAACCGTTTCTCCTTATAATCTCCTCCATATCGCTTTAAGATACAGCATTCTGTGCAGAACTCAATGGGTCCGATACGTGTTCTGTTCTGCGTTGACTCGATCACATGATCCGCTCTGTGCTATCGCGTCTCTGGCCCGGAGCTGCCGATGTTCGCGAGACACTAACGGGAAACCAGACTTCATTCGCCACTATGGAAAGCATATTTACACTGTCTGAATCCTTTCCTATCCCCTATACTAGAAAACAGTAAATGTGTGAACAAGTGACTTCAGCGCCTATTTACAGTGTTGGGGGCGGAGCTTCAGATTCTACCGAGCATTTGATTGGACAGAAAAATTGATGAGAAGCTGAAGTGCAGCGTGATGTCATCAAAATCATTGATCCATACTGGCAGAAATGAGAAGTTTTAAATGCTTCTATCTTCTAAATGCGAATTTTGTCATTGTTTTGGAGCAGTAGCTTACAGTCAGTAAGGCTAACAAAACTTGGGTTTTCATGGGGACTTTAAATTTCTGAGTAAAATAAAGTCTGTAAGTTGACGATACTTGACGTTTGCATACTCGCACCCCAAATAGTCTTAGTTAGGCTACTATTAAAAACCTATATTTTTTAAATACACATAACAGCTTCTTTTTTAAAATCGTGTTTTCATATGGTTGTGTGTAGCCTAATTTATGTTAATCTCAAAGTATCGACAATGCTTAACACAGACTTTATTTTAGTCTGGAAATCCCGAGGGAAGCAGTGGCGGGTTTCGACGTCATCATCATCATCACTCTATCGTCATTTGTGTTGAATTATTCCTGTATGAATTTATGAATCTGCCTTGTGTTCTCAGGCTCCTCCTTACGGTGAGCCAGAGCCGGTGCCCAGCTCAGGTGAGTGATCCGTCCTTCAGTCTGATCCACGACCCAAAACTAGGGATTTGAGCACTGCCTTCTGATCAGCAGATGATAGTAACAGTAAAATAAGTCATTATGACGACGGGCCGTTGAATTATTAGAAATAATGCACATCCGAGGTGGTAATGCGAGTGGCGACGCGAAGCGGAGGACTATTTTCTTACGCATCTCATCCCAAGCCTCCTTTGCTAATTACAAAATTACATTTTAGTGCTAGTAACGGAGGCTTCAGCCACTGATAGTAGAGTAATGCAGTTATTAATGAAGTTATTCGAGAGGGAGATTAAGCGTGTGTGTGTGTGTGTGTGTGTGTGTGTGTGTGTGTGTGTGGGTGTGTGTGTGTATTACCTCAGCCCGTGCGTCTCTCAACAGTAGCGTGTGTGTGTGTGTGTGTGTGTGTGTGTGTGTTTGAGCGGGAGAAAGAGAGAATGTGCTTAGTTTCTGTACATAATAAAAAGTAATTTTGTGGCACAAAACATGAAAATAATGTGTATTTTTTATCCTATTGTTCATTATATTTATTTGCTTGGTCACTATCATTGTGGGTTTTGGTTCTTTTGTCGTTGTCAGCTGTAAGGACCTTTGAAATAACTGAAATCATGTGGCGAAGTGATATGGAACTGTAACGCGGTCAAGACCTGCTGGAACTACTTTAGCCGTGCGTTTCCTTTGAACGTTCGTCATTCGTCAACCAATCAGATTCAAGCATTCAGGACTGGGTTGTGGATCAGTTTCTTATAAAGTTTGTAACAAAAATGAATTTAAAGGCCTGGAAATTTTTCACAATCATTCCACACACTCTTAGAATAAAAAGTTCTATATGAATTCTGTCAGACGCTTCATATGAATAAATAATAACACATTTTTTCTCTCTCTTTCTAGCTGATAAATGGTTCTATTACTGAACAGACATAGAAGATCATCAGCGGACTGTGACGGGAACAAGGACGAATCATCAATATTTCTGCTAGATATTGTATTAGTTACTGATAAACGCTGTATATGTTGATTTATAAAGTTGTAGAGCTATGCGAATGTTAGACAGTCTGTGCATAATACTGTATGAACATGTGGACCTTTTAATGCAAACTGTGAATCAGAATAAAATGATGTGACTACAAACTCTGTGTTCTTACAATACAAAGAACTTTTACTGAAATAGGATACATGTTTTTCTTCCTCATCTATGGTTATTGGTATGTTAAAGGAACATCTAATTGTAGCATTTTAGATTATTTTGTAACTTATTTTAATCACTATAATTATAGCTACCTGGATGTGGTTCAACAGGTGTTTCTTTCTAACATGATGATGTTATTTTTGACTTTATGCACCATCACCATGGCAACCCTCATCAATGTAGCAGCATCTGTTGTGTTTGAAATGTCAATCATGTGATTTTGAGCTTATTACTTTCACACAAAATCAAATTAAAATCCACTTATAGGTTGGTTAAGGCAGAGATGAGAGTTTTATTACAGGACATGCGGTTGATGTTTTAACATGATATGTAGACGGAATATGTTTAAGATTTAAACAGAGTTAAAATGCCCTTAATTGAATATTCAGCCATATATAAGTTTTAAATGAATATCTACGTTGATGAACAGATTAAGCGGAGTAAGTAACCAGGTGTTGTGATCGCTGTGTAAACAGTGACATCTAGTGGCCAGTCATCGCAAGTGCAACAGACCTCACTGAGAGAGGTTATAGCGATTAAACCCATTAACGTGTGATTAAATCCACATTAAAGCGTGGCAAGCACTTACAGTTTATGACCATGTCCAGACCGGTTCACATTATTCTGCTGTAGAACAACAGTCTGAACAGATAAAACGGTTTATCAAAGTTGATTTTGAGCAATGTTGCGGTCAACGGGCAACCAGGGCAACGGACAGTTGCCAGCAGCCAATCAGAGAGGAGCAACTCTATTGCCATGGAGACAGACACCACAAAGATGGATGCTGACACTTTTGCGCAGCTGTCACTGTTGTCTTGGCTTCTTCAACTTATTATTAAAACGGAAAAAATAAT
>JARWKJ010000018.1:1677734-1707734 GCA_029959095.1 Rhinichthys osculus | reverse complement strand
GACTCTTCTGCACATGCTCAAAGACGACAGATTAGGACAACACGTGCCCACGCTACACCCCAGTAAGAGCCACTGAGGAGAACGCTGACTTTAATAATTCCCATCAGGCATTGCTCACGGTTGATGATCTGTTTGTGTCTTGTGTCAGCGTCAGAGGAGCTGACCATTGCAGGAATGACTTTCACCACGTTTGATCTGGGTGGTCATGTTCAAGGTCAGAACTATAACTCAGTTTCTATTCATCTGATCTTATTCAATTTGTTAAAATCTGTCATCGTTTATTCTCCTTTATGCTTCTCGAAACTTACATGGCGTAACTTTTACTGTGGAACACAGATGAGAAAGTTATCTCTCTCTCTCACACACACACACACACACACTCTCTCTCTCTCTTTCTCACACACACACACACACACACACACACACACACACACACACACACACAATAAGGATCCATTTGTTAACATTAGTTACTCGCCTGGTTACACTGAAGCTGAAGTTTCACTTCACAGAGATCAGCGCCACTGATTTAATGAGTTAATGATTAATGCACTGATCATCACTGACTCACTCATGGGGAATACCATCAAATGTTAAAAGGATACTTTGATAAAGATAAAATATAAGATATTCATCTTCTGACAAGTTACAATTGATGGCAAACAGATTTTTTCCCCACACTTGGTCTGCAGTGAGTGTGTGTGTGTGTGTGTGTATGTCTGCGAATGTGTGTGTGTCTGTCTGTCTATGAGTGTGTGTGTGTGTGTGTGTGTGTATGTCTGCGAATGTGTGTGTGTGTGTCTGTCTGTCTATGAGTGTGTGTGTGTGTGTGTGTGTCTGTGAGTGTGTGTGTGTGTGTGTGTGTCTGTGAGTGTGTGTGTCTGTCTGTGAGTGTGTGTGTGTGTGTGTGTGTCTCTGTGTGTGTGTGTGTGTCTGTCTGTGAGTGTGTGTGAGTGTGTCTGTGTGTGTGTGTGTGTGTGTGTGTGTGTCTGTCTGTGAGTGTGTCTGTCTGTGAGTGAGTGTCTGTGAGTGTGTCTGTCTGTGAGTGTGTGTGTGTGTGTCTGTGAGTGTGTGTCTGTCTGTGTGTGTGTGTGTGTGTGTGTGTGTCTGTGAGTGTGTCTGTCTGTCTGTGTGTGTGTGTGTGTGTGTGTCTGTCTGTCTGTCTGTCTGTGAGTGTGTCTGTGAGTGTGTCTGTCTGTGTGTGTGTGTGTGTGTGTGTGTGAGTGTGTGTGTGAGTGTGTCTGTCTGTGAGTGTGTGTGTCTGTGAGTGTGTGTGTCTGTGAGTGTGTGTGTCTGTGAGTGTGTCTGTCTGTGAGTGTGTGTCTGTGAGTGTGTGTGTGTGTGTGTGTGTGTGTGAGTGTGTCTGTGAGTGTGTGTGTGTGTGTGTGTGTGTGTGTGTGTGTGTGTGTGTGTGTGTGTGTCTGTGAGTGTGTGTGGCCTGGTAAACCCTACATCCCCACAGAAGCAGCACAATAGGCTAAAATGTTTGTGAAAATCATTTCCATGTAAACACACATGCACAAACACAGGAACAGTATATCGCACACCAGGCGTGTCTCGGTCATGTCCGTATATGTGGTGCGATCGGTCGATATATTGAGGATGTGTCTCCGCCTCCAGCACGGAGAGTGTGGAAGAACTACCTGCCCGCGGTCAACGCTGTGGTCTTCCTCGTGGACTGTGCCGATCACGAGCGGCTCGCTGAGTCCAAGGTGGAGCTCGACGTAAGTCTCCGCAGTGCGCTCACGATAGCTTTATATTGACATTCACATTTCAAACATTTCCATCTCATACTCAAGCCAAACCAGCTTGGAGATGCATGCATAGGTTTTCTTTGCATATCAATTTTTCATATCAATTTCATTAACCCTATAAACCAGTCAGACAATTGAAAACGACAGTAATGCAAACAAGCCTTGTGCTGGATGAGTGTTTCAACACACTGTTGGTTTCCTTTTTAAAAGTTTCGCTTTGTGCCATGCAAAGAATTATCCACATTATTCCTGCGCCCCATGATGCTTTGCGTGAATTGTGGGTGTAACTTCCGTTAAGCTGTAAACAATCAGTGTAAGACTCGCTCTATAGACGCAATAATATATACTTTTTTTTTAAACTGTGTACAATGACATTACATCATTCTACTCACCCTTCAACCATTGAACATTAAAAGGACATTTAAAAGTGTAAAAGCATCAACAAGTGCTTTCAACAACAGACCTTGAATAAAGCCGGAAGCGTGAATCTTTCCACAGCAATCGGACGGTTAAATATCACTGTATAATGTAACATATAAAAATAAATAAATAAATGATTTACTTCAGCATTGCGTGATACTATTTTAAACTGATTTTAGTAATTTTGACAGATATTTACCTCTGAAAACAATCCTGGAAAGAGAGAAAAAAAAGAGTCTTTGTGCATTCCAGTGAATTATTAATGGCATATATTGTAAATTAAATCGGGAGAACAGGCCACAAATGTGCCGTATATGGTGTCCTTTTTCATACTATTAAAGCGGATTGCAAAAGGAAAAAAGAAAATAATCATGAGGAAAAGAAAGCAGCGACTGAAAAGAGCCCTTGCCGTAGATATTCTTGTTATAACGTCACGTTAAAATACCAAGTGTAACGTTATTCTTAAAGCTGCTGTAGGTAACTTTTGTAAAAAATATTTTTTACATAATTGTTAAAACTGTCATTATGTCCTGACAGTAGAATATGAGACAGATAATCTGTGGAAAAAATCAAGCTCTTCTGGCTCCTCCCAGTGGTCCTATTGCCATTTGCAAGAAATACACGCTCCCGGTCAGAAACAACCAATCAGAGCCAGGAGGAGTGTCTTAGCAGTGTCAATCACGCTCGTGTACGCGCTGATCACACCCCTCTCTTGCACAGCGCGAGCCGTCGTTCAAACTCAAGATTGCCGGCGAGCTGCAGCTGTGCTTATGACGGAGAAACAACCTAAACTGCCAATTATCGACTGACACCTGCTCATAAAACAAAGAGGTAAAAGGAAAAAGACTGATGACGATAAACAAGCGAAAAAGAAAGAATTACACAGTTGATTCGGTGTCAAAACTCTAGCCCATAACATGTAGATGAAATGTCACGCACTCTGCTAAGCAACAATTGAAACCTGCTAATTCACTGGCTTGTCATGTTGCTGAAATAATGTACTAGCACACCTTATCTAGCATTATATATCGCTAGAATAATTACTTACATACTGTAACGTTAGTTACCGTTATATTAACGTTATCTTACTAGCTATTTATAACTTATAGAAACAGTGCAACGTTCTAAAGTTACATGTAGGCTAGTGCAAAATACATAATGATTTGAGGACCAAGTTTGTAGTCAAAGTATGGGCAGGCCATAGTCAATGTAAAGCATATTGTTGACGTTTAGACCCTATTAGTGAATGTGCCATATAACTTCTAATCCGCCATTATCGGTGGCCCTGTTTACTAGCCTGCGCGTTCACGACGGGCTCCGCTGTGGAGGACGAGCTGTGGAGGACGAGCTGTGGAGGGAGGGCTGTAGCGCAGCAGAGAGCAAGGGGATGGGACCTGTAAGTTGTGCTTGTTCAAATTTTCAGGCTAAGTCAACGTTTTCTCAAAACTCCCTACTGCAGCTTTAAATAAAACATGAAAGAAAACTGACAGCTCATTCAGGCAAACTGACAGATCAGCTTTATTTGTAGGGCAACCTTATGATTCGAAATGATTAGTTTCAGCAGAGCCCGTCCACGGAGAGCCTGGCCTATTAAGTCCTGTAGCACCGAATTGTGGTTGTAGTTCCACCAGAGCTCCACTGGGGGCGATCGCCGAGTGCGTGAGTGAATGGGAGTCTGTGGAGCTAGACGGCTAAATGTGTCTCTATCACCCGATTGCCGTTGAGAAATCTCAGATTTGATTGTAGGTTTTGCAAGTTCAACATGGGTTACAGGGCGAAAGTTGAATGAACGAGTGCTTATGTCCTTTCCATTTCTTCCAGGTTGAGTTGTTGTTGCCCATAACACGCTAGCATTCTGCTAATGGACGCTGGTTGGTCAGTGAAGGACTGATTACGGCCAGAGACACCGCTTGATGGCATCGGGGCATCCGGACCAGAATGTTAAGAACTTTAGTTTTACAGAAACTCTTCTAGCTCGTGTGTTTACCCGTGTCCGCTGTCTCGAGAGAACAGAAAGAGCAGAGCGCGAACGCACCGGTGACTGAAGGATTGCCGTAAAGCAGTATCTCTGGTCGTACGATGTGTGTGACGTCATAGACTTTTTAAAGTAAATAAGTGACTCTAAAAAATCTAACACCCAGCAATGTGTCATTTCTTTGCATCTCGTTTCGAAAACAACATTCAAATTACTAGACAAAAATTAATATCCTGAGAAAAGTGTATTTTGAGGGGAATATCTCCATAGACCTCCATTCATTCTGCACTCGTCCTGTGAGCGCCCTCATGTGGAGCCGGAGTGGAACTGCAGCCAGTTCAGGAGCCGGACGTTTACTGGGAGTGGGAGTTCTCCCCTTATTACACACTCTCTGGTTTCGGTCTTTTTGAATGGAAGTTCCCCAAACCGGAAGTGCCTCCCATAATTCCTAACGCAGTGAGCTCGTCAGGAATAATGTGGATAGAGACGGAGCATATAATGGGCATTTTGGGAATGTGGAATCTAGAACTGAAGCGCTCTAGTCTTCGCAGTCGTGGCTCTCGGTGAGCGTGAGCTTGAGGTGTGTGTGTGTGTGTGTGTTCAGGCTCTGCTGTCGGACGAGACGATCTCCAGCGTGCCGGTTCTGGTGTTGGGCAATAAGATCGACCGACCCGAGGCCGTGAGTGAGATGAGACTGCGGGAGGTGTTCGCTCTGGAAGGACAGACCACTGGGAAGGTCAGTGCCAGTCGATCACAAACCAACAACACTAATGGAGGATTCAGCAGGGTGATTAATCTCTGATGTGAAGAAGCTTCTCTCTCTTCTCTCCAAAACTGCCCTCGATAATATTCCAGTCATGTGATTAAACTGATCAGGGCAGATGATGAAGCTCAAGCTGTATAGAGCTTATGCGCCAGAGAAACAAGCAGCCATCTTTAGAATAATGTCTTTGAACTTGAAATTGAAATCTAGATTTTGAAAGCTAGATTTCAGTAAACTTGCATTTATGGCAAACAATTCATATGCACTACTGTTGATACTTGGTGCTCTGACTTTATATCACACAATTCTGACTTAATTTCACAATTCTGACTTTATATCACACAATTCTGGCTTAATATCAAAATTCTGACTTAATATCAAAATTCTGACTTTACATCACACAATTCTGACTTTACATCACACAATTCTGACTTTATATCACACAATTGCAACTTTATATCACACAATTCTGACTTTATATCACACAATTCTGACTTTATATCTCACAATTGCAACTTCATATCACACAATTCTGGCTTAATATCACAATTCTGACTTTATATCAGGCAATTCTGACTTAATATCACACAATTCTGACTTAATATCACAATTCTGACTTTATATCACACAATTCTGACTTAATATCACACAATTCTGACTTAATATCACACAATTCTGGCTTAATATCAAAATTCTGACTTAATATCAAAATTCTGACTTTATTTCACACAATTCTGACTTTACATCACACAATTCTGACTTTACATCACACAATTCTGACTTTATATCACACAATTGCAACTTTATATCACACAATTCTGACTTTATATCACACAATTGCAACTTTATATCACACAATTCTGACTTTACATCACACAATTCTGACTTTATATCTCACAATTCTGACTTTATATCACACAATTGCAACTTCATATCACACAATTCTGGCTTAATATCACAATTCTGACTTTATATCACACAATTCTGGCTTAATATCACACAATTCTGACTTTATATCACACAATTCTGGCTTAATATCACAATTCTGACTTTATATCACACAATTCTGACTTTATATCACACAATTGCAACTTTATATCACACAATTGCAACTTTATATCACAATTCTGACTTTATATCACACAATTGCAACTTTATATCACACAATTGCAACTTTATATCACACAATTGCAACTTCATATCACACAATTCTGACTTTATATCTCACAATTCTGACTATATCACACAATTCTGACTTTATATCACACAATTCTGACTTAATATCACACAATTCTGACTTAATATCACACAATTCTGACTTTATATCACACAATTGCAACTTTATGTCACACAATTGCAACTTTATATCACACAATTGCAACTTTATATCACACAATTCTGACTTTATATCACACAATTGCAACTTTATATCACACAATTGCAACTTTATATCACGCAATTCTGACTTTATATCACACAATTGCAACTTTATATCACACAATTGCAACTTTATATCACACAATTGCAACTTTATATCACACAATTCTGACTTTATATCACACAATTGCAACTTTATATCACACAATTGCAACTTTATATCACGCAATTCTGACTTTATATCTCACAATTCTGACTATATCACACAATTCTAACTTTATATCACACAATTCTGACTTAATATCACACAATTCTGACTTAATATCACACAATTCTGACTTTATATCACACAATTGCAACTTTATATCACACAATTCTGACTTTATATCACACAATTGCAACTTTATATCACACAATTCTGACTTAATATCACACAATTCTGACTTTATATCACGCAATTCTGACTTTATATCACACAATTCTGACTTTATCTCACAATTCTGACTTTATATCACACAATTCTGACTTTATATCACACAATTCTGACTTTATATCACACAATTCTGACTTTATCTCACAATTCTGACTTTATATCACACAATTCTGACTTTATATCAGGCAATTCTGACTTTATATCACACAATTCTGACTTTATATCAGGCAATTCTGACTTTATATCACACAATTCTGACTTTATATCACACAATTGCAACTTTATATCACACAATTCTGACTTTATATCACACAATTCTGACTTTATATCACTCAATTCTGACTTTATCACTCAATTCTGACTTTATATCAGGCAATTCTGACTTTATATCACACAATTCTGACTTTATATCAGGCAATTCTGACTTTATATCACACAATTCTGACTTTATATCAGGCAATTCTGACTTTATATCACACAATTGCAACTTTATATCACACAATTGCAACTTTATATCACACAATTCTGACTTAATATCACACAATTCTGACTTTATATCACAATTCTGACTTTATATCACACAATTCTGACTTTATATCACACAATTGCAACTTTATATCACACAATTCTGTTTTAATATCACACAATTCTGACTTTATATCTCACAATTGCAACTTTATATCACACAATTCTGACTTTATATCTCACAATTGCAACTTTATATCACACAATTCTGACTTTATATCACAATTCTGACTTTATATCTCACAATTGCAACTTTATATCACACAATTCTGACTTTATAACACAATTGTGAGATAAAAAGTTGCAATTATCTTTTGTTATTTTCTGTTCTGGTGCGGAAACAAGCCTCCACATGTGTGTATGTAGCCTGATGTGTAGCATGTTGTGTTAGCAGGGCAGCGTGTCGCTGAAGGATCTGAACGCGCGGCCGCTGGAGGTGTTCATGTGCAGTGTGTTGAAGAAGCAGGGCTACGGGGAAGGCTTCCGATGGCTCTCGCAGTACATCGACTGATCTCAGACCAGTCTGCTCCGTGATCATCAGCAATAAGAGATGTTTGACTTGTTTTAGTGGATATTACTGATCGGTTTTGTCGTTTTAGTCTCAATTCTGCATGTTAAAGGTGGAGGGTGTCATTTCTGCAGCTTTAAACGCAGAAGCACGTGCTGTTACTGTATTAAAGGCCTGCGAATGTGGATGCAAGGTGTAATCAAGCCATTGGTTTTTAAACAATGATCAAAGTACAAGACCATGTGTGATATTTCAGTTCCTGCTGCTTTTTCTTACGGTTTTAAACTTTGAGTCGCACTGTTATACCTGAGTGTTGTTGTATTATTTAGCATCCTTTCATCTATAGATGTTATAAAAATGATAAAAAGCTGATCTGATCAGTGGTTTGAGGTGTACAGTATATTGTAATATATTCTCCTGTACAGTGTTTATGTAGATAATGTTCATATCAGATGCTGTTGGTGTTTGTTGATCATCAGATGAAGGTCTGATATGAGAACGCCTATGGCAGAGACACATGATCATTTTGTGCAAATTTGTAAATATTGTATAATGGAGTATATGTGTTTTTATTGTCCATAGCCTTGACTTGAGTGTACAGGAATCCATCCTAACAGACTGTAAACATCTATAAACTATTAATATTTTGAAGAATGTTTCTGCAGTTGTCCTTTAATATCTTGATTTTTTTGTTGTTGAGGATTGTTAGTAAATCTAGTAAACCTCTGAAACTGATCATTCACACATTATCTTTAGTAGAAAACAAATCTGTCATTTACTCACCCTCATGTTGTCCAAACCTGTATGATTTACTTTCTGAAACATGAGCAAGATGATTTTCAAGATGAAAATGACCAGGGCTGTCGAGCTCCAGCAAGGACCATGAAAGTACTTTGTAATGCCACTACAAATTAAAATACATGAATCAATCATGCAATATTTAAAGACAATCATATAAACAAGTGTTCAAATATTTCCAAACAAAGTGGGGGGGAAAATACTGAACCAGAATGCCATTAAAGCTAGAATAGGACATTAAATGTAAGAATTTTAGTGTATTAATCACTTCTTTTTTTGCCAATATGTGCTTGTAACAAAAATCGAGACCATCCCCGACTCAAAAGGTTGTCTATGAAAGCCTGTTTTACGTGAATGACTTGGCACGTTTTTACCGGGAAAATCAAACGGATGTGACGTTTACGCGCGCTCCAGACAACGACATGACGCATTAAAACGAAATAAATGCGTAAAACAATGTTCAGGATAATGGCAAAAGAACTATTGTACTGTAATGTCAAAGAAAGGGGTTTAATTCAAACAATATAGTCTCACAGTCAGATCTAGTCTAGTCTCAACAACAAGTATACTTTTATGACTAAACTATCATAACAGTGTAATTTTAATTACCTCAAAGGTCGACAAACATAGCAGATGCTTTCTGAACTGCTGTTTTCTCACCGTTTGTTTGTTACTGAGAGGAAAGAGCAGCAGATTCAGCTCTCAGCACCGTTCCTTATATCGATGTTTAAAGGTATTTACTTTTTTTTTTTTTTTTTACTTCTAAGTGAAAAAAGAAAACGCACTTCCCATGAGTATATCGGTCTTGAATCAGTGTGTGTGTGTGTTCACGAGTACGAGCACGAGTAGGAAGTGCTGCTGCAGTTTCACTTAACGGGCACCGGTGGCGCTAATAACAAGGGTTTCTCAATTCTACACACACCTTTCTGTTATAAACATTAGTCACAGGAGGAGATACACCTGTAAATCCTGGGTTTTCTTCAAGTATGATAAAAAACAGTTCATATAACTCATGCACACCAACACAAATGAAAGCTAGATTTCAGTAAACTTGCATTTATGGCAAACAATTCATATGCACTTCTGTTGATACTTGACAGACGTGTTACTGTGAGGGTGTTTTCTGTCACATCAGCAGTGTTGAGTTCCACTGCAAAACACCAGGAGGCAGCAGTGATGTCCAGATCTCACAGATTATTCAGACACACTGTGTTTAAGACACAAACAGTGATTCCAACACAGAAAATGGAGACTGAAAGCAGAAATAAGCAGCATCGTGGCAAACACCAGTCTTCAGGATAAAGAGTGTATGTCCAGTCACAGTGGCTATAAATGTGTGTTTAAGCCTCAAGGTGTTCATAACAGGTTTATAGACCGGTTAAAGCCGTAGTGCAGTAGCTGTGGATGTATGAGTGTTTGCAACACTTGCACTGCTATCTGGTCTCTGTAAAGCATGGTGCTAGAAACACCAAGGTCATGAGGGAATGCATGAATCAAACATCTTCAATATTTGAATGCATGAAATTAAAAACCTGCAATGCAATCCCAGCAAACATTTGGACGTGTAATGACCGTTGAAAAGACGTCCGTCCGACACGTCCCGTCATGGTTGAAAAATAGTTCCAAAATGAAAGTTGAACCGACGTCTTTGACGTCATCTGGCCGTGAATTCCACGTCTCTTCTGGCCGTGAATTCCACGTCTCTTCTGGCCGTGAATTCCACGTCTCTTCAGCGCGTCCCTGGACGTCTAAATGCGTCGTCATTTGTGTGTTTAAATGTGTTGCTGCATAATTTAAGTGTATATAAGCCTGCATTTAAAATAATCACACACATATTGTGTAACATCGTGAAAGGCAATCAAGTCTTGAGGTTTACACATCTTGACAAAGGTTCTAAAAAGGTCCAAAATTGGTCTAGTCAGACCTGACCGTCAATAAAACGTTTTAATCACGTGTACATCACAAACAAGAACACATTATTTGTGGACATAAGAAAAAAAGAAGCATGTTCTGATTTAGCACATTTTATTGATCTTGAACAGCCAAAATGTATCTTAATATTTTTTCAATGTTTAACATTTGTTAACCAAACTAAAATACCAATTACAAAATACTGAATTATTATATAAAGGGATAGTTCACCCAAAAATGAAAATTCAATGAAGAAAGTTATACAGGTTTGAAACATGAGGTTGAGTAAATGATGACAATTTTCATTTTTGGGGAAACTATCCGTTTAAAAACACATTGTTTGGCTCAGTTTTTGTATCCACCAGCTGTTCATGGAGCGTGTTTCAGGTGTTCTGCCATTGCTGCATCAATTTCAGAGTCTGTAGCATTTCTTCACAGCATCTAAGGGAAGAGAATATATATAGATTTAAATAAATAAAATTATTAAATTAAAATTTGAGGTAAATGATATGCACTTATTTTCAAAATATTTTTATGGTCTACAGCTAAATTAAAAAAAAACATGGAACAAGATGAATGAATCATGAATGACACATTAGAAAAAGGTAATCAACATACATTACATTTTATTTTATTGTATAAAATATGTTCTGCTTTTATTTTTAAAGCAGTTACTGAAAACATATATGTTAAAATCCAGCTAAACATTTCATTCCATTTCAGATAATTTACTTTCTGAAAGAAACTCTCAAAAGGCTACATTAATAAGTTACAGTAATGACTGTATCATTAAACAATATACTTGGTATAACGTTACCGTTGTTGTATACGTTCAAAGTTACTTTTTGCCTACTGGCTAATTTTTGCCAAACTCAGTCAATTTCAGTTGACAATGTGGGCATAATTTCTTTCGGTTCATTCATGTCACACAAGTAAAACTCAAGCACGTTAATCTAATACAAAATGTACTTACCCAACAGTAGATTTTTAATAATATCGACACAACTCCCTCCTCTCCTCGTGTTTGTTCAAAGTTCCAGAATCTATGGGGAGAACGCGTTAACATCTCGCGAGATAATCCCATCGCAGGATTTTGTAATATCGCGAGATCTTTAGTTACATCTTGGCAGCACAGTTTATGGTTTGGGCAGAGGGTTTGGGTAATTACATCCAACTCAGACATAAATGGTGACCGGGTATATTTCTGTTTTACATGTATATACATTCCATAAAAAAATAACAACGAATACATCAGGTACAACAGGTTAAAATAATGACTAAAATGCAGTGGCTTTGCAATCACTTTACTGTGCATTTTGTGATTATAATTTATAAAAACAAGATAAAGTAAATATATATTCATTTGTATATAAATCGTGTATTTTATAAAGAATTATAAATCCTGATAATTTTTTTCTGTCTTGCTAGACTAGACGTGCAAAAGACGCCAGTGGACGTATAGTATTCACAGCCTGACTAGACGTGTAAAGGACGCCAGTGGACGTCTTCTTCACAACCTCTTAAAAACTTCATGGGCAACTACATTAATTATTGCAGTATTAACCATGCGAGGATTAAGCGCAGCTTTTGAATATTTAACAAGGATTTCATAGAGGGTCATGAAGGACTATAAATGCACGTGTAAAAGACGTCGCCAGGTGACGTCCTCTCACCCGATACACTAAACATAACTACACGAGCTAAAAGTTAAAATAACAATTATACATGCAACTGTAGACATGTACAAATGTATCTGAATGCATTTTTAGGAAATGTTCTGTGTTGCATTTTTTACCGATTTATGACGTCCTGGCCGCAACTATTTTTGGCCAGGGACACGACGTTGCCGTCGGACCAATGTTTGCTGGGATGCCAGTCGCAGCATCTGCCAAATGCATGAACGTAAATACATACTATAACTAGTCCAGCTTTATAGCATGTGTATCCTGCAAATTACTCTATGCATTGAATATCTGCTACATTGCATGGAATACAGTATCCCACAATGCACTGTGCATTTCAAGTGTAATGAATGAAACTGAAATAATATAGTATTTTTGATGCATAAATGATCTGATTCTCACATATTCCCATGACAGAAGATCTTAGATTTTTTCCTTACGCTGAATAAAGCAGAAACACGGTCATGGCATGTGCTTTCAGTGACTTTGAGAACGCCGTATATTAACTCAGTTCAACGCTGCCAGATATTGATTTTCAGAGGCTTCGTCAAGCTCAGTCAATGAACGCGCTGCATCGTGAGATATTACGCTTCTGGCTACATCAGATACGTCTTTCACACACAAGCACACAGTTGGTCATCATGTATCACAGAGACACTGCAATTATTTACAACATTTTATTTCACAGGTTCAGAGGAGCCGACGTCAGCCATAGAGCCACTATCTCAACATTAGACATTTACTCTTATTGCACAGAGAAAGAGCCAATAAAAGAGCTTTTTTGTTTTGTGAATATCATGCAATATGAAAAATAAAGCAATTCAAACATTTACATCATGTCTTTTTAACCGCATTCAAGTCCAAGTCTAAATAAACAGAAGCCAGTGTTAATCAAATACACATTGATGTAAAACACGCTTTGAGTTGTACATTCAAGAAACCGGAGTCAGTTCTGATTCAGAGGCTGAAACGAGTGTGAACCCGTCAATATTGCAGCTGTCAGTCATAATAAATTGCAGTCCTGTTTAAAGAATTCTGATACTGTATTTCTGGAAAGTTTGTGTTGATATAAATTAAGCTAAAATAGTTTCAAAATGTATGCATTTGCAAAAAAAAAAAACACAAACCTTCAAACAATACTTGTGTATTTATGAATTAGGTTTTGCATTGCGTGCATTTGCATTTAGCAAATTACATTTTGTAAATAGGAATTAGGTTATGAGTTCACATTTTCAGAGATATAGTTTCAAGACTATTTAATCTGCTCCATATCTGATGACATTGTGTTTGATGCGTCAGAAACTCACTGTTAACACACAGCTCTCTGTCTGAGCCTTAATTTAGAGAATAATGTGTTATAAATGCATCGAATGCACACACACACACATCTACAGAAGTGTCACACGTCTTCTTAACAGGCTACGCACACACACACACACACACACACAGATTAACTTGATCTCCAGAGGTTTATAAACCATGAGGAACAAGTTCTTTTGCATAAATCACCTCAAATAAACAATAATCCCCTGTTGATGATGATGATGCATCAGTGGACGTCAACACACAAGTTCGAGTGCAGGTTTGAGTCTAGCATCTGAATGAGGATGTCAGCGTTACAGTGGTCCTATTATGCTTTTTACACGTTTTAACTTCCCTTTAGTGTGTAATGTTGATGTTTGAGCATGAAAAATGTTTCAAAGTTCTCCTCTATATGAGTGTCAGTGTTTCTGAACTCCTGAAACGCCTCCATTGTAGTTTTGAGTCACGAACACGTCACAATATTCCTCATTATAATAATTCATACGCAGAATAAAGGGGCGGGGCCTGGTTGAGTAAGTTAGTAGTGTGTTAAACTGGCGGTCATGGGAAGGGGCGGGAGATTTCCCAAGCACACTCGAAGCGCTCGACCAATCACAACACACTGCTCCAGCCGACCAATCAGAGCACAGTGTGCTTTCAGAAGGAGGGGCTTCATAGAGACAGGAAGTAAAGAGAGCGTTACTGACAGACTGGGAAGAGAGGAGCCGCAACAATGGAGAATATGAGGAGAATAATCAACATTCAAGCAGGAAAACCTGTTCTAGACGTTGTAAAAGGGCGTAATATGGCCTCTTTACTCCACTGATAAACACGAGATGTGAAATCAATGACATTAAAATACAAACTTAGATGTTGGTTGAATGTTTCAGGAAGTGTAAGACAGGTGGTTTGTTGGTGCGCCGGACGCCACACGTTTCATCTGATCACATGATGAAGGTGTTTTACCAGATGTATCCACCATCATCACTCTCTCCCGGCTCTTCCTCTTCCTCCTCCTCTTCTTCCTCTCCGTTCTCATCCGTGTCTTTCTCCTCCTCGTCCTCCCAGCCGACGCCACTGCTGAAATCTCCAGAGCTGAGCAGCTCGTCTACAGCACACACACACACACACACACAGTCAAAGACACAAACACACACACACACACACACTCAGTCACATACACACACAGACACACACACACACACACACACACACACATTCAGACACAGACAAACACACACACACACTCAGTCACAGACACACACAAACACACACACAGACACACTCACACAGACACACACACACACACACACACACATACATTCAGTCACACACACACACACACACACACACACACACACACACACATACACACACACAAACACACACATTCAGTCACAGACAAACACTCACATTCAGTCACAGACACACACACACAAAACACACACATTCAGTCACAGACAAACACTCACATTCAGTCACAGTCACACACACACACACAAACACACACATTCAGTCACAGACAAACACACACACGTCACACACACACACTCAGTCACATACAAACACAAACACACACACACACATTCAGTCACACACACACACACACACATTCAGTCACAGACACACACACACACAGTCACTGAACGGCCCGCGTAACAGGAAGGCCTGAAAGCGATAGACCTGCTGTCACTCACCGCAGTCTGGGTTTCCATGGATACGGGACCCGGTGACCTCTGACCCCTGAGGGTCGACGCACCAGCACTCGTCTCGGCTTCGGTCGCACTGAAGCTTCCGGTAGTAGCCGTCCTCATCACAACTGGGGATGTACATGCCTGCGTACACACACACACACACACACATGATCTAGTGAACTATGAATACACACTTGAACAGATGCAGGAGCAGAGATGTTTGTGTGTGTGTGTGTGTGTGTGTGTGTGTGTGTGTTCACCTGCTTTCCTCTTAGACGCCTCCTGTATTTGGATCCTCTCGATTTCAGCCAAACATGGAGGTTCTGGGAAAAACACGCGAAATTATGAAAGATCGTGTAACCAATGACACAACAGAATGTATTACTATTTGTGTTACTAGTGACCACTTTTAAATGCTTTTCTGCATTGCTCCACTTTCAATGTTTTTTTTTTTCCATAATTGACCGTTCGCAAAAGCCACGCCCCCTAGTTATTGTTGCTACGCCCGTCAAACAAATGGTCAAACACGACCAGCGCCACAGATTGCCATGACGGGAAGAGGTGCGTCAGTGGCCCTTTTTGGAGCAATACCTCCGCGATATCCTCCAGATCGAGGCAAAAGGGGTTACAGTATGCAGTGGAGGGATATATTCAAAATATAAAAATACGCAATGAAGGAGACACGACTACTATCGAGCCAAATAATGCTCTCAAGCTCTCAAACCGGTCTCAAGCGAAATCTGAGAAACCCCATGACCTGTAACGTTACCTCAAATGCAACCAGCACAGCCTTGAAGAAGATTCTATAAGCTGTTTCAGTGGCTAATTGTTTGGAGTTAGAAATATATAACTCGCGCTGCATATTTAGTCATTTTGCCTCAGATACAGGATTATTCATTGGCTTTAACAAGCAGGTTGTTCATTACCACGGCAACCGCTTGCGTGTCTGAATGCGATTTTCGTGTTTAAAAAGTAACTATACATAATAGACGGAAAGATGCAGATAACCATACATTATTTCTATTCGTTACGATATTGATATGAACTGATGTTGTCAAGTAAGTTAAGCTTCATGCGTTCCCCGTTGCGAACGTGCACTCCTCTAACGTTAGTCTAAACTGTAACGTTAGTCTACAGGTGCTGCCTGCACTGCGAGTGACTGCTGCTCATCCCCCCCGAAAATATCATGTTAACAACAACACTTTAGAAAACGAACTTCCTTTGTGGATCCTCTTGATCTGCTTTCTCCATGTGTCTTTGACTAATCTCAGTGTCTCAGTCTCACGCACGCGAGTTAACCATGTTCGACACATGTAACTGGGAGTGGGGCCGTCCACACTGTTTTTATCCATTGTAGGGACAGCGCACGTTGTGTTTTCGGCGTTTGAAACGAAAAGAACACAACTCCTCCAGACAATCTCTCGGGGTATCTAGTGTCCGATTTACAAACGCAGTGGCCGCACCGCTTCACCATCTTGCTTGGAGTCAATGTTTGACGGACCTGCTCACATAGTAACGGTTGCTATGATGTGTGATTGGACTATAGCCGTTTTGGGGGAGGGGCCTGCGAACGGTCAATTGTGATTCCTGGTGACATGAGCCCTTTAATGAAGGAATGCAGGAGGACTCACTCTCTCTCCAGAAGCACAGACACCATTCAGCCGTGGAAACCTTCCCGTCCCGGTAGGAGTCGCACGAGTTGAAGAACGGCCGGATACACACTTCATACTTCTCCAGGTTGATGGCGGCCAGCTCGGACTGATCCAGGAACAGGTCATTACTGGAGTCCAGCTTGGAGAACATCCAGCCGATGGAGTCCTTACAGCCGGCCACCAGACCCCGCTCAAACACTGCAGGAACACAGCAAACGCGAGACTGATGCAGGGTGCACTTCTGACGCAAGAGAGACACATGATTATATACTTGATTAAACAAACTGGCTTGATCTTAAAGGGCTCATCATACAATGAAGAAAATCCATTCACTCCTTTTTTTTAATCCTCAAAAAGTCTCTCTCAATAATCAAGACGTTTGGATTTTCTGAGCACTATGATGTCATAATGCTCATGCTCCGCCCACGACCACTGACGGACTGTCCCGTATTAGCATATTTCTGCCCTCAGCCATTCGACACGCCCCATGGAAGAGAGGGGGGGAGGGGGGGGGGGCAGTTGCTCATTATCATTGAAAGAGAGATGCACCTCATTATCACTTAAAGAGACATGCACCTCATTATCATTTAAAGAGACATGCACCTCATTATCATTTAAAGAGACATGCACCTCATTATCACTTAAAGAGACATGCTCCTCATTATCATTTAAAGAGACATGCACCTCATTATCACTTAAAGAGACATGCACCTCATTATCATATAAAGAGACATGCACCTCATTATCATTTAAAGAGACATGCACCTCATTATCATTTAAAGAGACTTGCACCTCATTATCATTTAAAGAGACATGCACCTCATTATCATTTAAAGAGACATGCACCTCATTATCACTTAAAGAGACATGCACCTCATTATCACTTAAAGAGACATGCACCTCATTATCATTTAAAGAGACATGCATCTCATTATCACTTAAAGAGACATGCACCTCATTATCATTTAAAGAGACATGCACCTCATTATCACTTAAAGAGACATGCACCTCATTATCACTTAAAGAGACATGCACCTCATTATCGTTTAAAGAGACATGCACCTCATTATCATTTAAAGAGACTTGCACCTCATTATCATTTAAAGAGACATGCACCTCATTATCACTTAAAGAGACATGCACCTCATTATCATTTAAAGAGACATGCACCTCATTATCATTTAAAGAGACATGCACCTCATTATCATTTAAAGAGACTTGCACCTCATTATCATTTAAAGAGACATGCACCTTATTATTATTTAAAGAGACATGCACCTCATTATCACTTAAAGAGACATGCACCGAAACGGGTCGCTGTGAACAGCAGTTTTTGAGGAGGTAAAAGGGTGTTGTTTTACACAACCATTGAGGAATTTTACAAACTTTACATGAACACCCTAAAGAATCACACCAACTTGTGTAAAATGGGCATCCGATGACCCCTTTGAGAAGAATGCTAAGAGTAATTTGTTTGATAATCAGACTAATTAATTGTGTGTGTGTGTGTGTGTGTGTGTGTGTGTGTGTGTGTGTGTGTGAGAGAGAGTATATGTGTGTGTGTGTGCGTGCTTGCGGGCATGCATGTGTGTGTGCGTGTGTGTGTGTTCACCTGACGCTGTGGCTTGTCCTTGTCTTCCAGAGTTGTTCTGTTTAGCATTTCCGTGTAGAAGCTGAAACCAGTCTCTGAGTCTGTCGCCCAAATCTGCCAGATCCTGGCCGGTGCAGATCTCTAGAGACAGCACATAATGACAGGATTCTGAACTAGGGCTGGGCAAAATAATCCATTTTTCGATTAATCGTTTTTTAAAATGTGGTCGATTCAAAATCGTTTCTCAAAGGCCACGAATCGATTTTTTTCCATATTCATTTATCACCCAAAAGTCAGTATTAGTTTTCCTCCACTGTTCATCTGCATGTTACAGATAACGCTGTCAGGTTTTATGCGTGTTTTATACATAACAAATTATTTTATAAATACATACATAAATTAATTTACAAACATAAAATAACCTGATCCTGTTTGATCGAGGCGTGCACTGTTTTGATTTTTTTTTTATCTTGCATCAAAATCCTGTCTATTCATTGTATGCATTTGAAATATAGAGTTGATTTCTGTTTTAATGCACCCTAAAAATGAATTTCTTTTTATTAATTTACCACTTGTAAACTTATGTTCACTGTTCTTTTTTTATAAATATAGGATTTGTATTAAATCTATATTCATTGAGTCGAATCGTGAATTGAAATCGAATTGAGAATCGAATCGAATTGAGAATCGAAATCGAATTGAGAATCGAATCAAATTAATTGAGAATCGAAATGGAATTGAGAACCGAATCGAGAATTGAAATCGAATTGAGAATCAAAATCGAATTGAGAATCGAATCAACTTAATTGAGAATCGAAATCGATTTGAGAACTGAATCGAGAATTGAAATCGAATTGAGAATCGAAATCGAATTGAGAATCGAATCAAATTAATTGAGAATCGAAATCGATTTGAGAACCGAATCGAGAATCGAAATCGAATTGAGAATCGAAATCGAATTGAGAATCGAAATCGAATTGAGAATCGAATCAAATTAATTGAGAATCGAAATCGAATTGAGAATGGAAATCGAATTGAGAATCGAAATCGAATCGAATCAAAATCGAATCGAAATTGAAACGAATTGAGAATCGAAATCAATTGAGAATCGAATCAAATTAATTGAGAATCGAAATCGAATTGAGAACCGAATCGAGAATTGAAATCGAATTGAGAATCGAAATCGAATTGAGAATCGAATCAAATTAATTGAGAATCGAAATCGATTTGAGAACCGAATCGAGAATCGAAATCGAATTGAGAATCGAAATCGAATTGAGAATCGAATCAAATTAATTGAGAATTGAAATCGAATTGAGAATCGAAATCGAATCAAAATCGAATCGAAATCGAAACGAATTGAGAATCGAAATCAATTGAGAATCGAAATCGAATTGAGAATCGAAATCGAATTGAGAATCGAAATCGAATTGAGAATCAAAATCGAATTGAGAATCGAAATCGAATCGAATCAAAATCGAATCGAAATCGAAACGAATTGAGAATCGAAATCAATTGAGAATCGAAATCAAATTGAGAATCGAAATCGAATTGAGAATCGAATCAAATTAATTGAGAATCGAAATCGAATTGAGAATCAAATTCGAATTGAGAATCAAAATCGAATTGAGAATCAAAATGGAATTGAATTGAGAGCTTGCGGATCAAAATGGAATTGAATTGGAACATCTGAATCGATACCCAGCTGTTTTTTTAGCTGTCCCAGCAGTGGCACATTAATAATGCAGAGGAACAATAAACTCACTCAAATGCATTAAAATTGTAACTAACTAACTAGGCTTCATAAAACATGAATGTTGACCTGGCTTTGACACTGAACATCATCTTGCAGAGAGACAGAGATGAACAAGCGCTGACCTGGATCCGGTTCGGGTTCGGCTGAAGTCTCCGGGTTCGTCTTAATCTCGGGTTCTGCTTGATGAACTCCAGCCGTGACACACGGACATAATCCAGAACACAGAACGGACAGATCCTTCCCCGCCAAACACGCCTGCTGCTCCAGCTTACACTGATCACACACACACACACACACACACATAGAGCTTCTGTTTCACTTCATATGTCTCAAAGCAACAATCCGATTCATAATTCATCAGGTCTGAAAGGCTGAAGATGCTCGTTCTCTATTCAGGATGAAGAGCGTTAATGCTCGTTAATACACTTCTGCATTCAAACAGTCAATAAATACATTTAAGTGAAAGTAAATCTATAAAATTAATTACTTAATTAATTAAATAAATTAATATAAAATAAAGTAAATTCATAAAATAAACACATTTAAACAAAGTACATCTATAACATAAATAAATACATTTAAAATAAAGTATATCTTTAAATAAATATATTTAAAATCATGTAATTCTATAAAATAAATGCGTTTAAAAAAGTACATCTACAAAATAAATAAATGTAAAATTACGTAATTCTAAATAAATACATTTAAAAGAATCTAATTCTATCAAATAAATGCGTTTAAAAGAGTAAATCTATCAAATAAATACATTTAAAATAACGTAATTTTATTAAATAAATACTTACATGTAAAATAACGTAAATTAATAAATACATTTGAAATAATGTAATTCCATAAAATAAATAAATACATATGAAATAAATAAAATACATTTAAAATAAAGTAAACTATGAATAAATAAATTTCAAAAAACGTTATTCTGTAAAATAAATACATACATTTAAAATAAAATAAATGAATAAATACATTTAAAAATAAAGTAAATCAATAAAATCAATCAATGTAAAATCAAGTAAATTTCCAAACAAAAAAAACATATATTTTAAAATAAAGTTAATCTATAAATAAGTAAATAGATTTTAAAATGGAAATAAATAAATACATTTAAATTAAAAACAATCCAAATAAAACATGAAAATATGAAATATTTTATTTGTTTTACCTGCATGTCAACCGACAGCAGAGAACCGTGAACATGTGAATGAGTTGTTCAATTATTGAAATATTAACTTAAAAATCTCTGATGAGAAAGTCTCAGTATCTCTGAGTCTGCAGATCAAGGACGCGAGTGCGAACTCTAGTGACGGAGCGCGACCTTCACGAGCGACACTCCTTCAGCACAGAGATCGATGGATGTGCAGCGTTCTCAGAGTGTGTGTGTGTGTGTGTGAGTGTGTGTGTGTGTGTGCGTGCGTGCGAGTGTGTGTGAATCACTACAGTTGATGAATGCGTCGGACCGCTCTCCTCTTGGTGACTGTATGGATTCATGCACCGTTTTTAATTTTGACCTTGTGTGCAAGAGTCTCTCTCTCTATATACACTCACCGGACACTTTATTAGGTACCCTATGCTAGTAACGGGTTGGACCCCCTTTTGCCTTCAGAACTGCCTCAATTCTTCGTGCCATAGATTCAACAAGGTGCTGGAAGCATTCCTCAGGGAGTTTGGTCCATATTGACATGATGGCATCACACAGTTGCCGCAGATTTGTCGGCTGCACATCCATGATGCGAATCTCCCGTTCCACCACATCCCAAAGATACTCTATTGGGTTGAGATCTGGTGACTGTGGAGGCCATTTTAGTACAGTGAACTCATTGTCATGTTCAAGAAACCAATTTGAAATGATTAGAGCTTTGTGACATGGTGGAAGTAGCCATCAGAGGATGGGTACATGGTGGCCATAAAGGGATGGACATGGTCAGAAACAATGCTCAGGTAGGCCGTGGCATTTAAACGATGCCCAATTGGCACTAAGGGGCCTAAAGTGTGCCAGGAAAACATCCCCCACACCATTACACCACCACCACCAGCCTGCACAGTGGTAACAAGGCATGATGGTTCCATGTTCTCATTCTGTTTACGCCAAATTCTGACTCTAACATCTGAATGTCTCAACAGAAATCGAGACTCATCAGACCAGGCAACATTTTTCCAGTCTTCAACTGTTCAATTTTGGTGAGCTCTTGCAAATTGTAGCCTCTTTTTCCTATTTGTAGTGGAGATGAGTGGTACCCGGTGGAGTCTTCTGCTGTTGTAGCCCATCCGCCTCAAGGTTGTGCGTGTTGTGGCTTCACAAATGCTTTGCTGCATACCTCGGTTGTAACGAGTGGTTATTTCAGTCACTGTTGCCCTTCTATCAGCTCGAACCAGTCTGGCCATTCTCCTCTGACCTCTAGCATCAACAAGGCATTTCCGCCCACAGAACTGCCGCTCACTGGATGTTTTTTCTTTTTCGGACCATTCTCTGTAAACCCTAGAGATGGTTGTGCGTGAAAATCCCAGTAGATTAGCAGTTTCTGAAATACTCAGACCAGCCCTTCTGGCACCAACAATCATGCCACGTTCAAAGTCACTCAAATCACCTTTCTTCCCCATACTGATGCTCGGTTTGAACTGCAGGAGATTGTCTTGACCATGTCTACATGCCTAAATGCACTGAGTTGCCGCCATGTGATTGGCTGCTTAGAAATTAAGTGTTAACGAGCAGTTGGACAGGTGTACCTAATAAAGTGGCCGGTGAGTGTATATATATATATATATCTTTCTCTCTCTCTCTATATATATATATATCTCTCTTTCTCTCTCTCTATATATATCTCTCTCTTTCTCTCTCTCTCTCTCTCTCTCTCTCTCTCTCTCTCTCTCTCTCTCTCTGTCTCTCTCTCTCTCTCTCTCTCTCTCTGAAAGAGCAATCTTGTGGTCATTCCTATAAATATTTGATCTGGTTCCAGCTCAAGCCTTGATGTTCTCACTGCAGCCTAGACGCAGTGTGTGTGAAATAATGTGCGTGCGTGCGTGTGTGTGTGTGTGTGTGTGTGTGTGTACCTGCGAGGTGTACATTTGTCCGTCTGAGTGTGTGTGTGTGTGTGTGTGTGTACCTGCGAGGTGTACATTTGTCCGTCTGAGTGTGAGTGTGTGTGTGTACCTGCGAGCCGTAGAAGTGTTTGTCTAAGTGTGTAAGTGTGAGTGTGTGTGTGTGTGTGTGTGTACCTGCGAGCCGTAGATGTGTTTGTCTAAGTGTGTGTGTGTGTGTGTGTGAGTGTGTGTGTGTGTGTGTACCTGCGAGGTGAAGATGTGTCCGTCTGAGTGTGTGTGTGTACCTGCGAGGTGAAGATGTGTCCGTCTGAGAGTGTGTGTGTGTGTGTATACCTGCGAGGTGTAGATGTGTCCGTCTAAGTGTGTGTGTGTACCTGCGAGGTGAAGATGTGTCCGTCTGAGTGTGTGTGTGTGTGTGTATACCTGCGAGGTGTAGATGTGTCCGTCTAAGTGTGTGTGTGTGTACCTGCAAGGTGAAGATGTGTCCGTCTGAGAGTGTGTGTGTGTGTGTATACCTGCGAGGTGTAGATGTGTCCGTCTAAGTGTGTGTGTGTGTGTGTGTGTGTGTGTGTGTACCTGCGAGGTATAGATGTGTCTGTCTGAGTGTGTGTGTACCAGCGAGGTGTACATGTGTCCGTCTGAGTGTGTGTGTGTGTGTGTGTGTGTGTGTTTGTGTACCTGCGAGGTGTAGATGTGTCCATCTGAGTGTATGTGTGTGTGTGTGACCTGCGAGGTGTAGATGTGTCCGTCTGAGAGTGTGTGTGTGTGTGTGTATACCTGCGAGGTGTAGATGTGTCCGTCTAAGTGTGTGTGTGTGTGTGTGTGTGTACCTGCGAGGTATAGATGTGTCTGTCTGAGTGTGTGTGTACCTGCGAGGTGTAGATGTGTCCGTCTGATCCACACACAGGCGTCGAGGGCGTCACTGAACAGGGTTTACAGCCGTTATCATGAGGTTTCAGTCCAGACTCTCGGATTCTACCGCAAACAAGACAAATCAATCCGCCAGCTTCTGCTCTATAACACTGAGCATCCACACCGCTTACTCCAACACACCATACGACCCGTGCCCTCACTACACACTCCACAGTATATACTGACAAATTGAAGCATTGCATTCTGGGATACAGTGTGAGATATGATATTGCACAACAAAAAGCTTGTTAATGAAGCATAACATTATGATTAACCCTGTAAAGCCTGACATCTGAAATAATACAGTTTGAAATGGAACAGATTATTGAACCTGTAGACAAAATATATATATACACATGTTTGCGTTTGTGTTTTTTGTTGAGCATCATATTTGCTACATCAGGCTTTTATGGCTCATATACTATGATAAAGTGATATTAAACAGCTCAGAAATTCAAAATGAGCAAAAATATGCAATTTGCTGCAGATGCTGATATTTATATGGAAAAAACTTAAGATGAAATTCTGATGCTTGTAATGGAAATCAATAAGATATTTATAACAGAACAGCAGATACTGACATACAATGATATACATTTCAATATCTGCCAATAATATATCTTAGTAAGATGATATTTTAGATGTTTTAAAACATATAATGCAATGATGATTGAGAAATGAAGTAATAAACCTTCAAAAGCCTGATGATCATATTTGATACTCATGATATTTCTATAAAATGATGTTTGGATAATGAAGTAAAGCTCAGTTGCTTCAGTCCAGGAAGTGTTCATATCAAAATATTACTAATAATATCAAAGTTATGCTTGTGTTTACCTTAAAATCAGTGCAGATTCCACTGGTGGACGTTTGTACGATTATTACACATAAAGATCAGCCGTCAAGATATGAGCTTTTAAAGAGATATCGGTTTAGCTGAGATTATGAGATATGATAGATCATCTCTACAGATTTCAGAACGGTGCATTCATGAATGAACGTCTATTTAAGCACGAATGAACGTGCTGTGTGTGTGTGTGTGTGTGACGTCTCGAGGTTGATTTGCTTCGGTGTGATTAGCCACAGAACAGCAGAGTTTATGAACCCATTGATTTGTGTGTGACTTCATCATTTATCTGTTCTGCAGAGCTTGAGTGTAATCGGCAGAAACTAATGGGTCCGAACATTATAACCCGCAGTCGAGACGGTCGTTTGTCTCTTGTGAGTGTGTGTGTGTGTGTGAGTGTGTGTGTGAGAGACAGTTTGCCACAGATTGTATAAAAGAAAGAAAGTCTGCAGCCAATAAATCAAGCAGTGCCATTTCTAGAGCTCTCTTTGAACGAACAACTGATTTAACGCTATAAAGCCTTCTTTATCATATCTGATATGCAATTTTTAAAGACTCTAAATTATGAACATAACTGTGATGGCCCAAGCCACACAAGATGAACAACCGGCAAGGCAGGGTAACAGCCAGCAATGGTAATACCGCATACCAGCACACAAGCCATGGTTAAGTTATTTTTGCATTTAGCCACACCCCAAAAAATTCATAGATCATATATTTTATTTCAAGTATAATATACATTTATTTGCTTTAGCCATACACTGTTTAAATGGAGTGCATGGCTGGAGGACTGTGATATCCTGTGGCCTGCCAATCAAGCCATATCGGGGGGATTTTGGGTTTAGTTTGTTTCACTTTGTATTTGTCATCCATTTTGATTTCCCCTTATGTGTAAATTGGTTTGGCCAAGACACTATACACTCACCTAAAGGGTTATTAGGAACACCATACTAATACTGTGCTTGACCCCCTTTCACCTTCAGAACTGCCTTAATTCTACGTGGCATTGATTCAACAAGGTGCTGAAAGCATTCTTTAGAAATGTTGGCCCATATTGATAGGATAGCATCTTGCAGTTGATGGAGATTTGTGGGATGCACATCCAGGGCACGAAGTTCCCGTTCCACCACATCCCAAAGATGCTCTATTGGGTTGAGATCTGGTGACTGTGGGGGCCATTTAAGTACAGTGAACTCATTGTCATGTTCAAGAAACCAATTTGAAGCTTTGTGACATGGTGCATTATCCTGCTGGAAGTAGCCATCAGAGGATGGGTACATGGTGGCCATAAAGGGATGGACATGGTCAGAAACAATGCTCAGGTAGGCCGTGGCATTTAAACGATGCCCAATTGGCACTAAGGGGGCTAAAGTGTGCCAGGAAAACATCCCTCACACCATTACACCACCACCACCAGCCTGCACAGTGGTAACAAGGCATGATGGTTCCATGTTCTCATTCTGTTTACGCCAAATTCTGACTCTAACATCTGACTCTACCAACAGAAATTGAACAGGTGTTCCTAATAATCCTTTAGGTGAGTGTATATGTTCCCTTGTGTCTCATTCAGAGGGGTCAGTTTGTTCAGTTCATATCTTGTTTTGTTGTATGCTGTTTTGAGTATAGTTATATTTTGTTGACCTCTTTTATAGGCCTTGTTGTTAACTTTTTGGTTTCTATTGTTCAGTATTTTAGGGGTAAATAAAAACAAAACTATTTTTCAACAAAAAACTCCTGTTCTCCTCATTGCTGGACTGTTTGGTCCGTGACAATAACCAAAACTTTACTGATAAACCTGTCGCACACAATCTCCTCCAGTTCTTCTGTCTCTGACTGATAGTTTAGACTGTTTTATCAAGTAAAAGTCTTTTAGTTTAATTGTACAAACGTCCTTGTTCAGCTCGAGCTTCACGTGTCTTTCTGCTGTCAAATCTGCTCTGATGTTTGATATTATTAATAATAATAATAAGATGAACACTTCCTGGACTGAAGCAGCTTTACTTTATTATCCAGACATAATTTTATAGTAAAAATCATGAGTATCAAATATGATCATCAGGCTTTTGAGGAAGGTTTATTAGTTCATCTCTCAATCATCATTGTATTGCATTGCATAATATGTTTTAAAACTACAGAGCTTTGATCATAAAATATCATCTTACTAAAACATTATTGGCAGATATTGATATTTATATGCATATTATGCAAGTTTCTGCTATAAAGATCTTATTGATTTACATTACAAGCATCAGAATTTCATCTTTTTGTCCATATAAATATCAGCATCTGCAGCAAATTGCATATTTTAACTCAGTTCTCTGAATAAAATATGATATTTCTATAAAATTATGTTGGGATAATCAAGTAAAGCTCAGTTGCTTCTCGAAATATTACTAATAATATCAAAGTTATTCTTGTGTTTACCTTAAAGTCAGTGCAGATTTCACAGCTGGTGGACGCCTGTACGATTACACTAAAAGATCAGCGATATAATAAGTTGATCCTTCAAGATATGAGCTTTTAAAGAGATATCGGTTTAGCTGAGATTATGAGATATTTCATATTTCATCTCTAGATCTCTTTATATGATCTCTCAGTTTGAGTTTCTGAATAAAACTGAGCTGTTTTTCCTCCATATTCTCACTATATCAAATTATATGAGCCATACAAGTCAAATGTGATTCTGCAAACTGTTGTGATATTTTGTCTGCCATTGCAAATAAAAACTTTTTTTTTTGGAGTATTTTGAGTATTATTTTCAAATGTCTTTTAAAGGCAGGGAAATGGTCATTAGAAACTAAACTCTGAGCGCATGATCTGAGCCGATGTGAGCGAGACTCACCTGTGCTCGAGTTTCTTGCGGTTCACACACATGGCTCTCTGGTAGCCCTGAGCCACACACACTTTATGACGACTGCATCTCACCTTCTGACACGGATCCTTCGTAGTGTCCAGACCTGCAAAAGCAGACAGTGAGATCCTGCACACGTTCATCTTTCTAGAGCGTGTAATGTTGATGTTTGAGCATGAAAAAGTTGAAAAAGTCCCTCCAGCGGGAGTTCTTCTCTATATCATTGTCAGTGTTTCTGAACTCCTGAAACGCCTCCATTGTAGTCTTGAGTTTCTTCCGGGAACACCTCACAATATTCCTCATTATAATAATTCATACGCAGAATAAAAGGGGCGTGGCCTGGTTGAGTTACTAGTGTATTAAAGGGTCATGAAACCCTAAACCAAATTTTCTGAGATTTTATCAGAGGTATGTGTGTTGAACACCATTGAAGACAATGTTAGCATCTGTTAGATTTAATAGTAGGGTGAAAATGGTTACATTTTAGTTTCTTTCCGCTATTTTCGTCTTCTGGGTTTAAAATCTTCATCGCAGGCTGTGACGTGGCAGAGCACAGTATAGTGCGTTGATGACTCATCGGTGTCTCATAATTATTAATTAGACTGAGTTTTCATATCCTATGAGAAGACACTGTCTCTTAATTATTCATGACACCACGTGGATCTTTCCAGTGACAGACATGTCAAACTGTGATATCGCGTAGTAGATGAGAGAGGCAATCATGGGACGCACGCAAGTGTTTGTTTTCGTGGTGCAAAAGTCCAATTGGGTTGAATATGTTTCCCCGCGATGCTGCCCGGGCTAGACTCTGGCTCCAGGCGGTTGGTTTGCCATCAACCACGGACACATCTAAACGTGTGTGCCGCAAACATTTTTGAGCTTCGAGAATTGGAGAATGGTGGACTTCGCCTTGTTGAAGACCAATGCAGGTTGCGTCTTGCGAGTGATGCGGTACCAAGTCCCGAGGACTTTTCTATCCCTTCAGAGGTGTGTGTGTGTGTGTGTCTAAAATGAGAAGTCATCCACCTCCACAGAGCCATCTTTATTATGGGGGTTCAGGGGGCGCGTAGATCTAGGCTATGCACGGAACGTTTTTTTTAAGCGGAAAATTAATAATTTTCAAATATATGTATAGTGTCTATAAACAACTATATATTTTATAATGACATTATAATTATACATGTAGCCAACATTCATATGTTCTCAATAGAATTACGATTTCTGTAGGCTTACTAGGCTAATATAGCAGGGCATGATTCAGTTACTTTTGAAACGACAATAATAAAGTGTCGTATTTCATAAGACTTTAACTTTGCCAGCTATAAAAAAAAATCTAGCATTTCCTCACGTTTTACCACTGCTTTTAGTGACAGTCGATATGCATGGGATACTGGCGATGACAGTGATGGCCATACCACACCCCTTCTCACAGCCATCCACGCCCATTTAAGTTGCATTTTTCAAAAAGATTGTGAGCTAGACTTGAGCTGAAAGAGGGGGGTATAAAAATATAATTTTCTCCTCCAACTTCAAAATCATCAGACATCATTGTTTTACCCTTTTTTTTTTGTAAAGTGCGTTTCACTTAGTCTTTGCATGTTCGCTTTGTAAACACTGGGTCTGTACTTACGCCTACGTCACGCTTGACCTTTCAACGTGATTATGTAATGTGTGTCGCATCACAGCTAGTGTAAGACGAGCATTTGTGGTTAAAAAGTATATATATTTTAATTTTTGTTATAAAAGGGCGGATGATTTGTCTAGAATAGACTCTTACTCCTCGGCTGGGATCGTGTCGAGACTTTGAAGCTGCACTGAAACCGTTGGACCCCATTGAAGTCACTATATGGAGGAAAATCCTGGAATGTTTTCTTCAAAAACCTTCATTTCTTTTCGACTGAAGAAAGAAAGACATGAACATCTTGGATGACGTGTGGGAGAGTAAATTATCAGGAAATTTTCATTTTGAAGTGAACTGATCCTTTAAAGTTGGCATGAAACTGAATTTGTGCTAGTTTTTTCTTCCCTATTGTGCCATATATCAAATGAACAAATGTGGGCGGGGCTTGATTTGGTCCGTGGGGAATTGATTGGCTGTTTGTGGTTTGCTATTGGTGGATCTCATGTGAGTGACAGGTTGCCCCGGTCGCTACTGTGTCCTTATAAAAGTTAAAAAGTCTAAATAATGCACA
>JARWKJ010000018.1:1665234-1672734 GCA_029959095.1 Rhinichthys osculus | reverse complement strand
AGTGTGGAATCACGTGTTATTGTTCTGATCAGACCCAGCTAACAAAAAAAGCTCCAAAAATGTTTTGCTAACGTTCCCTCGTTTCTTAATGTTCTCTGAATGTTCAAAACGTCCAGTTGTTGGGTTTTTTTACTGTAAAAATGATATTGTAAAATGAAATTCCAGGACTTTCAGGCACTACTTTTTTGTTTTCAAATTCTAAAAAATGCAAATAGATCAACAAAATTAAACCAATAAAACAAAATGGTAGAAGTAAAGTGCAGCGGATGCAGTGACTGCGGTAACTTTAACCATTGAAAGGATATTATGACAAAGATATCGCTTTCTTTTTTTAAACTGATTTCCCCCCCATGAATATATGATTGACCTGAAGAATGAAAGATGTATCATATACTTGTATATTTATGAGCAATATCACACTCATAGCCATGCGAAATGCCTCTATATCAGACGGGCTGCAGCTTCATTATGAGTGAAAAGATTGTTGTATCAATAAAATTAAACACTAATTTCACATATAGTCTTTCAATAATTCAAGCGCTTTTCAAGTACCTTTTCATAAATATGGTTGTTTTCAAGAGTTTTCCAAGACTCAACTTAGTAAAATTCAAGCATTTTAAGCAGGTGAAACTCGAGAAATTAGAATATCGTGCAAAAGTTCATTTATTTCAGTAATTCAACTTAAAAGGTGAAACTAATATATTATATAGACTCATTACATGCAAAGTGAGATATTTCAAGCCTTTATTTGTTATAATTGTGATGATTATGGCGTAAAGCAATGAAAACCTTTTCACAATATTCTAATTTTGAATTTGGGGTTTTCATATCTGTAAGCCATAATCATCACAATTATAACAAATAAAGGCTTGAAATATCTCACTTTGTATGTAATGAGTCTATATAATATATTAGTTTCACCTTTTAAGTTGAATTACTGAAATAAATGAACTTTTGCATGATATTCTACTTTTTCGAGTTTCACCTGTATATGAACCCTGTCTTAGTTATGCGAATGTAACGAAACATTCTATTTGATCTGCTAAACGTTACAGTTGCTTTTGAATGAACATTCTAAAAAAGTAGCAACATTTAAAAATGATTAACGAACATCCAACTGAAATATTTCAGGGGGGGAAAAAAGATTCCATGCGTGATGATGTATAAATAATGTTTTTGTGCCATTGTTGTGAGAACATTATTAAATATCAGATTACTTTGAACGAACAATCTATTAACGGTCCTGGAAGAATATTTGCTCATAACTTTGAGAACCTTGTCAGAACGTTGTGTCGGCGTCAGTAAAGCAGGTCTGAACACACACATCTCACACACACACACACAGATACCAACCTCCACTTCCTTCAGCGGCGGGAGGACGGTGTGGAGAAAGAGAGAGAAAATGAGATGTAAATTCACATGAAAGAGGGCAGATCTACGCTTCACATCGGCTTTAATTATCCTCTATTAATATGATGTGGGAGAATAAGAGCCGAGGGATTCCCGCAGATTACGAGAACCAAAATAAAATAAAAATGCAATTTAAAATAAAATGCTTAAAGGAATCGTTCAATCAAAACTTACAACATTCTGTCATTATTTACTCATTATATCCTTCTATCGTTTTTTTATTTTTATACTGAAGGTGAATTTTTGACTCTTCATGCAAATGTCTAAAACATTAAACTGTTGTTTATGTGTGTATGTGGTGTTTTTAATATGCTTTTTACGACAAACCATGTGTAAGTTCATAAGTCGACAGCATTGCTGAGTATTTCCTCCTTAAAACTGCAGTGAACCAAAGACAGTCTCAAAAACACGGTTTGAAATCGCTGGTGTTTCTGACGTCACAAACGACCTTGTAACCAATCAGATCAACGTGTGATCGTCAACCAGTGGATCTCTGAGCTGAGGGAGTGAGTGGAGGCGGGGCTCATCTGCATATTCATAGAACCACACATACTAAATGAGGCGAGGTGTCGAGTTAGATATTTTAAGGCATGAAGAAATTTGTATCAAGGGAAAAACGTTTAAATATGTCATTTTGGTGATCAAAGATGAGTTTTAAGGGATAAAATGATTGATTCCAAACTACTTTAAGTTTGGTTCTACACAACAAGCAGCACATAAACCTGTTTGCAACCTATTTGTAGTGTTTTTTAAAGTAAAATGTGATACTGAAGTGGAATAATACAAGTAATATATGAAAATGAAAAAGAAATAGGAAAGATAATTTAAAAAAAATTGTAGAGAAAAAAAGGTCTGAAAAATGTTTTAAATATAAAGAAAAAAATTATAGATTCACCATTTGTGACGTGGCGGCGAGCTATAACGCACATGCGTGTTATTTTTATGTGATTATTGAGGTTGAATTCATATCAAAATATGCCAAACTTCCCTTACTACTTCTGAATAGGATGTCTACTTCATAAATTGTATGAAAATTGTGGAAATAATGGTTCAGATAACTCAAACACATATGGAAATGGCGGCACCCTCATATGGGCAGTGATGGAGTCTGTGCCCTAGTGGAAGCGTTCGGTACTGCGCACACACACACTCTCACTGAAAGCTCATTTACTGAGATATCAACCTAAAATTTGAAACACAACTTGTTCAGAGTTTTGGCTTTAATTTTCTTGCAGTTTTAGAGTCCACCAGGTTTAAAAATATATATTTTATATAAAATATGAATAATAAAATTTTTACATTTTACATTTTCATAAACTCAAACGTCTATAACTTTTCTTCTGTGTTTAAAATGTTTTTATTAGGGAATCCAACAATTTGACAATCATTGTTACATCGCTTTATGATTCCTCGTTATAAACAAAGGCATAAAGGCAACATAGAATAAATAAAGAAGTAAATACAAATAAATAAATAAAAAGAAAAGAAAAAGAACAGTTCTCATTACCACCCACACCACCCTAGGGGACATAAGATATAACTTTTGTTCTGTTTCTCTTTCTTAATTTATTTAACTTCTACAAAAAATCTGCCAAATGTCTTCTTTAAAACAAGACCAATTATTCCAAAGCATTCTTGAATTACAACCATTTAAGTTCGGATTGTGCATTTTCATGTTTATTCAAAAAAGGGGGCGTGACACTTAAGAGGTTAATAATTCACAGAGGCCAGGAACACGAATGAAAGTAAATTGTGATTTCATGATGACTTTGAAATACCGTCTAGGTTTGTTAAACAAAACTGGTGTTTCTGACGTCACAAACGACCTTGTAACCAATCAGTGGATCTCTGAGCTGAGTGAGTGAGTGGAGGCGGGGCTCATTTGCATATTCATAGAGCCGCGCATACTAAATGAGGCAAGAGTGTCAGGTTACATTCAAGATATTTTAAGGTATGAAGACATTTTTATCAAGGAAAAAACGTTTAAATATGTCATTTTGGTGATTAAAGATGAGTTTTAAGAGATAAAATGATTGATTACAAACTACTTTAAGTTTGCTTCTACACAAAAAGCAGCACATAAACCTGTTTGCAACCTACTTGTAGTGTTTTTTAAAGTAAAATGTGATACTGAAGTGGAATATTACAAGTAATACATGAAAATGAAAAATAAATATGAAAGATAATTTTAAGAATAACGTGCACAGGTTAATAATTCACACAGAGGCCAGAAACACGAATGAAAGTAAATTGTGATTTCATGATGACTTTGAAATACCGTCTAGGTTTGTTAAACAAAACTGGTGTTTCTGACGTCACAAACGACCTTGTAACCAACCAGTGGATCTCTGAGCTGAGTGAGTGAGTGGAGGCGGGGCTCATTTGCATATTCATAGAACCGCGCATACTAAATGAGGCAAGGGTGTCGGGTTACATTCAAGGTATTTTAAGGCATGAAGAAATTTTTATCAAGGAAAAAACGTTTAAATATGTCATTTTGGTGATTAAAGATGAGTTTTAAGGGATAAAATGATTGATTACAAACTACTTTAAGTTTGCTTCTACACAACAAGCAGCACATAAACCTGTTTGCAACCTATTTGTAGTGTTTTTTAAAGTAAAATGTGATACTGAAGTGGAATATTACAAGTAATACATGAAAATGAAAAATAAATATGAAAGATAATTTTAAGAATAACGTGCACAGGTTAATAATTCACACAGAGGCCAGAAACACGAATGAAAGTAAATTGTGATTTCATGATGACTTTGAAATACCGTCTAGAAAATACGCACTTCAAACGGGTTTTCCACACGCATGGAGGCTGGATAAACTGTAATCCGCGAGTTTGCCCTTCAGCGCTGAAGACTGAACAGGGGAAGTGTCATCAGACACAACGAGAGCGGCTTCGGCTCAGATTCCTCATTATGATGCTGTCGAGCTCCTGGAGCGAATCCTACTGGGAAGCTCTGTTGAAGTTTAGTGCCAATAGAATTTGCATGCTTCCCGCCGCGCTGCTCCTGCACACGCATACTAATCTGACATTCACACATGCGTACGCGCCGCTTCTGCCAACACAATCAATTTGAGATGTTGTAGCATTTAGGATCTGCGCTGTTCAATTAGACGCAGACGAAGCCCTTGAGGACGAGCAGAACGCAGACCAGATCGACACCAGCGCTCGATCAATGTGGGTTTCTCAACGCCTGCTCCAATACTCATGTAGAGATCAATCTCATAATGTCCAAATATCTGCTGATTAATCGGCCGAGGGTCAAAGTTCGGCTGGTTTGAGTGACTACATCAATAACTATATCACTATGTGGGTAAAAAGCTTCATTGACATCTATTCAAAAATAATAACTAAATTCATTTTTTATGAGCGACACATAGATGTTTTAATAGTGAGACATATTAAAGTTCACTCATTATTATAAATATTCAGGAGTATTTTAATTCTAATTTTAATTTGCATGCAAAATTACCCCTCAAAATTACAGTTTTAACATAAACAAACCAATGATGCATATATGAAAGATTTCTGCACTCAAATCGTGACAGTTTATTATTTATTTCATTTAATTTAAATAATCATGTTTTTAAAATGCGTTTATATAAACTCGCTGTGAAAACGATTACATTTATCCCGTTCGAAAGTATGAACATGGTTAAAATATGGCTAGATGTAGATCAAGCAATATTCAGTTAGTTAGATTTATTGATGACAAATATACAAACTTTGTTATTTTGAATTTAAAACACTCAGATTATTAGTACTGTTGTGTGTTAGTGCTACAGTGACTTTACTGGCCGTTAATGTTTCAAGATTTTCATGTAATAAAGTAATCAAATGTAAAATATAGTCTTCATTGTATAAATTAAACATGAATGAATCCTTGTTAAAGTTACAAAAGTTATTCAGTCAAGAGCCGTCCTTTAGTACGGAAGCGTATTGCATTCACTTGAGGAAAAAAAATCTACTCTTTTTCTGAATTAACGAGTTAATTATCTCAGAATTACGAGATAATTTTTCATGGAAAAAAAGTTTTTGCTCTGTTTTTCTGAATTAATGACTTAATTATCTCAGAATTACGAGAAAATTTTTAATGGAAAAAAGTTTTTGCTCTGTTTTTATGAATTAACGAGTTAATTATCTCAGAATTACGAGAAAATTTTTAATGGAAAAAAGTTTTTGCTCTATTTTTCTGAATTAATGAGTTAATTATCTCAGAATTACGAGATAATTTTTCATGGAAAAAAGTGTTTGCTCTGTTTTTCTGAATTAACGAGTTAATTATCTCAGAATTACGAGATATTTTTTCATGGAAAAAAGTTTTTGCTCTGTTTTTATGAATTAACGAGTTAATTATCTCAGAATTACGAGATATTTTTTCATGGAAAAAAGTTTTTGCTCTGTTTTTATGAATTAACGAGTTAATTATCTCAGAATTACAAGATATTTTTTCATGGAAAAAAAGTTTTTGCTCTATTTTTCTGAATTAACGAATTAATTATCTCAGAATTACGAGATAATTTTTCATGGAAAAAAGTGTTTGCTCTGTTTTTCTGAATTAACGAGTTAATTATCTCAGAATTACGAGATATTTTTTCATGGAAAAAAGTTTTTGCTCTGTTTTTCTGAATTAACGAATTAATTATCTCAGAATTACGAGATAATTTTTCATGGAAAAAAGTTTTTGCTCTGTTTTTATGAATTAACGAGTTAATTATCTCGGAATTACAAGATATTTTTTCATGGAAAAAAAGTTTTTGCTCTATTTTTCTGAATTAACGAATTAATTATCTCAGAATTACAAGATATTTTTTCATGGAAAAAAAGTTTTTGCTCTATTTTTCTGAATTAACGAATTAATTATCTCAGAATTATGAGTAACTCATTAATTCATAAAAACAGTGTAAAAAATGTTTTTCAAGAAAAATGTGACAAATATGCATCATTAAATGTATTAGTTGGTTTATTAAAAACATTTTTTGCTATTTGCATTGTTTGTTTGTTTTTTCTATTTCATTATTATTTTTTTCTTCCTGATGTTTTTAATGAGTAATCATAAAATCGATGTAACAATGATTGTCAAATTGTTGTATTACCTAATAAAAACATTGTAAACACAAATTAATGGACATTTTATATGCAATTCAAACACATTTAGGTCTAAATATTGCTTGAGTGTTTCGGATAGTCACAAGCGGAGGGTGTGAAACCAAACATGGTGTTTTTAAAGCGTTGCTGCTCTACAGACAGTGACTGACGACCCCGAGATGTGAGAGACGGGCCGATGACCCAGCAGTTTCAGTAATGAGACCCGCTTCACGTCACTGTCAGTCTGTGATCGGGGCAGTTTCCCCCAAACGCTCCTCTCTGCCGGGCTTTCACTCTCAGAGAACAGCATATTTAGCAGATTAGCTTTTCTTCATGACCTAGCAAGTCGTGTCACTGTCTGGGGAACTACTTTACAAGGCAGCTTCCTAAATGAAACGCCATCTCAGAAGTGACTGATTCGAAACACACAGGCACACAATTTCACTCGACTTAGTGTCTAATCAAAACAACATTCAAATATTGGGTAAAATAGTCCATTTTAATTAGATATAAACATTTTTTACCAATGTTTTAACCCTCTTAACCCTCTGGTGCTTTTCATGCGTCGGTCAAAAATGACCCTTTTTTTTTTTTTTTATGAAATGATTGTACTATATTTTAGTTTGATAATGTTTTTTATTAAATATTTTTTAATTTTATGCTACTAAATTATATTTACGCTGTATTTATAATCCATTCATTCACTTTCCGAGCACAGACCTGAAAATAAATGTTCAACTTAAACTGTGGTAAATCTTGAATGCTTTATACAAACTTACAGGTGAAACTCGAAAAATTTAAATATCTTGCAAAAGTTCATTTATTTCAGTAATTCAACTTAAAAGGTGCAACTAATATATTATATAGACTCATTACATGCAAAGTGGGATATTTCAAGCCTTTATTTGTTATAATTGTGATGATTATGTCTTACAGATATGAAAACCTTTTCACAATATTCTAATTTTGACTTTGGGGTTTTCATAAG
>JARWKJ010000018.1:1640234-1660234 GCA_029959095.1 Rhinichthys osculus | reverse complement strand
AAATAATTGTAGGAGACTCTAAAACAACATTAGGAACCTTTAAAATAGCATAGCGGGGCACTTTAATGTGCATCATCTAAACTCTCTTGAAATGGTCCTCTAACCTGCGCCAGTGTGGGCAGTGGAGGGCAGACGCACCGGTCACATCGCCCTGGGCAAGAGCAATTACCCACAATCCCCTGCTGTCTGACTGCAAGCATATGCAGGACAAACACGGCTTCCAGCTCAACTTCAGTTCGTGTGCTGGTTTCATACAGCGTTCAGTGCTGCCGAGAGCTACAGACGGGAGAAAGGTTTCTGACCATGAGCATTTTAAAGGCCGGGTGCATCATTAAAAATTAAGCACCATCATGGCGGACTTATGAATACACATCCACACATAAGATGATTCACATCCAAATAACTGACTGAACAAACTGGCATGCTGTAGATATAATGAGCCTAGCTCTAAATGAATCAAATACATTGAGTTTGACAGCAAAATATGAATTGAAAAGAGCACAGAGAATGCCATTATGATAAATCACAATTACTTCAATATCAGCACCAAATTGCATTTTTGCATTGCATTGCATTTGGACTATTATTTCATATGTCAGGACTTAAAGGGTTAATGTATTATTAAAACCAAAATGTGTTAATATTACTTAAAGAGCAAACATTTATTTTTATTAGCTAACATTAACAAATATATTAATAAATAAATACTGTAACAAACGTATTGCTCATTAATGCATGCATTGGGTCCCTACTGGAAAGTGTTACCATTAAAACACATTCCTATGGTTGCTATAACAACTAAAATAAAAAATAAGATGAGACCATCTACTGTTTCTGACAGCTACAAGATTTCTGTTCTTTATGAATAATGTAAATAAGCCCTCAGATACCAGTAAAGCTTTCAGAAGGACAATTATAAGCAGTTTATGCATACATTTGCATAATCATTCGCTCATGCCACTCCCACTTCCTGAACCGTTTACCATATATGGTAATAAAGCGTTTCCGAGTAAACAGATTAAACACAACATATGCTGCTTTTCCGTTTATAACAGATGCCACATCAGAACATATTCATAAACATAATTAGGACACGCAAACACCGCCGATTAAGAGGAAAGAGGACCTTAAATCCACAAACTCATCATGAAGTCATCATAAATCGGTCTTAATAACACACGTGAAAACCAAAAGCACTGACTTCAACACATACAGCTGAAAACCAAGACATTTCGTGCTTATGTGTCCTATTGTCTTCTCTTTTTATCTGCCAAAACAATAAAAACAACGACAATGAAAACCACTGGCTCGTTTTCAGCATAAATTGGACTTGGAATTGATTTGGCACAAGAAACGGATGGCATTTCAGAAATATAAATCTTCAAGGCTTTTAAAACTTTGGTTTTTTTAACTTTCAAACAAGCCTTTGCCAACCAATTAAAAAGACTATGTTGACAAAATTAATTCTAGTTCCTTACATAAAAATTTGAATTGCAATTTTGCGTTCTGTTCATTACCTCTGGAAATTAAAAAGCATTCTTCTTTCATATTCGTTTTAGGAAAACAAGCAAGTGGTTGATCTGAATGTAGTTCTGAATGAAGCACAACCTCTAGTTTATCTTCATCCAATCAATTCCTCTTAAATATAACAACACTCAGAAATACGCCACATTACAGAAGTAAAAACTTGCAAACATCACTATTTTGCCAGAATATGTGTGTACAAATTGTTCAAAACAAAGGTTTTTTATTGGCATCGATGGTTTCATGAAGAACCTTTAACATCCATTCCACCAAAGGTTCTTTAGATTATTAAATGTACACACTAATGTAAGTAAAATGGCTCTTTTAAAGTCCCCCTGTGGTGTAAATCAAGCTTTTAATGTTGTTTATGTGTGTATGTGGTGTTTTTAATACGCTTTAAGACACACCATGTGTAAGTTCATAAGTCGACAGCATTGCTGAGTATCTCCTCCTTAAAACTGCAGTGAACCAAAGACAGTCTCAAAAACACGGTTTGAAATCGCTGGTGTTTCTGACGTCACAAACGACCTTGTAACCAATCAGATCAACGTGTGATCGTCAACCAGTGGATCTCTGAGCTGAGGGAGTGAGTGGAGGCGGGGCTCATTTGCATATTCATAGAACCACGCATACTAAATGAGGCGAGGGTGTCGAGTTACATTCAAGCTGTTTTAAGGCATGAAGATTTTTTTCCAAAGGAAAATTGGTGATCAAAGGTGAGTTTTAAGGGATAAAATTACTGACTTAAGAACTGAAAGGTTCTTATAGGAACCAAAAATGGATTAACCACGAATTAAACACTCACAGGCAACAAAACTACCTTTAATCTGATTTATTCGCAGCGGTTTCAACAAATCATTCTCAGCACATATTGTTCTTCTGAGAAGCAAGCATCTGTGTGAGACGCTGCATTATCAGAGTCAAGAGATCTGTCTGAAGCATGACTGCAAGATAACACGGATTCTGGCATAACTGATGGAGATGGTCTCGGGAATACTGCTGTTATTAATAATAATGATGCCGTACTGCAGAGCTATTAATCAATCGCTGCTTCTGCGCACAGATATTACTCAGCGCGACGTCCGAGTGACGCTTGCCTTCAGCAGCTTCTGCTAATTGTGCTCGAATCTGTTCTGAAGTTTGATATTTGCATCGCATTATGCAAAAACAGGTGTTAACGTGACAGGAGCATCAGGCGATTTCCCTCAGCGAATCTCCTCGAGCTTCAAAACACTCCTGCATTTCTGTCATAGCGCATTTATATTCTGAATCCATATTTAATATGCAGCCAGCAAGCACGAAATACTCACAAGCTGACTGGTAAACTGCGATATTACATGGTTTATATCAAATTGTAAGAATAACTAACTATCTGACTATAAGAGACAGACTGTAAAAAAAAAATATTGTTGGTTTAACTTAAACAAGTAATTTGCCTTAACATTTTGAGTTCATTGAAATTAAAAATGTTAGTTAATATAACAAAGGAGATTGGTTAAAAATAGAAACTCAAAATATTATGCTATCTGAATCACATTCATTAACTAAGTTTATTTGACAGAAGATAAAAAGTTAGAAAATTAGTTTTTACAGTGCAAATCATGCCATCTACTAACATTTATTATCAGAAGATTATCTAGAAAGCCAAGTTTTTATTCCTCATACCTCCTTGTGGTGACAAATATTTGAGGAATATTCCTCATATACCTACAAAATAAAGATAATTTAATAACATAATGTAACATAACAAAACATGAAAAAAATAAGCTGACGCAACATAAAACAAAACACAAAATATAATAAAACATGATAACATGAAACAACATACCATAAAAAATTAAACAACAAAACAATGTCAAAAAACATAACATGTTTATGCTATGTTGTTCATGGGATAACAACATAAAACATAACATCATGAAACAACATAAAATTAAACATAACATAAATAAAATATAAAACAGTGTTACATAACATACCACGAAAGAACAAAACATAAAGGGCTGTCAAAATAACGCGTTAATTTCGATTAATTAATCTGAGAAGAAATAACGCGTTAAAAAAAATAACTCAGATTAATCCATTGATCCGTTTTGACCTTTGCGGAGCCGTTCTAGCCGTAGCCATTCGCGTAAAAAGAAGGAGGGAGACAAGAACGCGCTGCTTGATTGTTTGGAACATTTACTTATAACAAACGGAGTTCGTCAACTCTAAAGTACCACATCAATGCAAAGCATCCAGGAGTGTGTGCGTGAGTCGGTGAGTGTGTCTGAGAGAAAGCGCGCTTGTGTGTGTGTGTGTGTGTGTGTGTGTTGTAACTTTTCACGCGCTCTCACGTCACACAACCATTTTCTCACGCACAGAAAAATCGCGCACCAAAGAGAGGACACGGAAACAGACAAGACAGACGTTATTATGATATTAAAAAAATCTCAGCTCTCAGATTCTGTTAATTTTATTACGAAAATCAAACAATAAATACTGTTGGCGCTTGTAAATGTGACATGACAGATCCCTATAGCGGCACGTGAACCGATCATCTCTAGCTAATAGTAAATAAACACGAATGAACAATGTTGAAAGATACAGTAGGGCAGCCTAAAACTTACCGAAATGTATATTCCTCGATCAATCAGTGTTTTTCAACCGCGAAAAGAGGTCAATAAAACAGCTGGAGAACTATTATGTCACATAACATTTAGCCTAAGTTACCTCAGGAAAGCCATTTCATGACCATATGATAGCACGTTATAGTTGGCTATAAAAAAAAGAGCTATAGAGAGTGTTTTTCTTAATTTATGTAGCCTACTACTATATTACATATGTATTATATTTTTACTTATATCAAAGTTGTTATTTGTAATAAACACGCATTATATTTAATTTGAGCTATTTTTAAACTTAAATACTACCAGCTGATATGGATCTCTGTATTTTTACAGCATTGGGGGAGATTTTTTTTTTTCTTGAGAAAAATGAATGCCTATCTTGTATATTTATCCAAATGAGTCAATGTTGCATCAAATCACAAGAATTAAATTAAATTGAGATCGTGAAATTTGTGTCAAGCAATAATAATAAAAACGTAGCTTACCAGAAATTGTACCATGTAAACATTGTAAGATTGTGTATGCGATTAATTTAGATTAATTACTTACAGAGTATGTAATTAATTAGATTAAAATTTTTAATCGATTGACAGCCCTAAACATAACAAAAACCAGCATAAAACATATAACAAAGTAAAATATATAAACACCATGAAACAGCATAAAATGAAATAAGAAATAACCTAACATAACATGAATAAACAAAAACTAAATATAAAACAATGTAACATAACATGAAACAACATAACAAAAAAACAGCATAAAACACATCAAATAAAACAACATGAAACAGCATAACACCATAAAGCATAACATGCTTTTGTGACAGTTTTCATATGCAGAGTTGCTATAAAACAAACAGCTCAATAAATTAATTGCATGGTAAATGCATGAATAAAAATCATGCAAAATACCATTTCATGGCTGAAGAGAAATAATTATGGCTGGTAAACTTTCAGAATTCACCCATAACTAGCAGGTGTGGTCAAAAGTTAATTTTGGACCCTGTCAGTATCATATCATACAGTCCAAAGGTAAAAAGCAGCGTGTCCATGTGTTCAACACTCACTCTATGTCTATGGAAATGTATTTTTTCATGCATTTCTGTAACAAACACAAGGAGACGAGAAGCTCTGGAGTGAAACACAAGACTGCTACTGTACAGAAGTGTAGCGTGAGGCTCATCGGCTGTGTTTACAGTGTCAGGAGTGTGAATAAACATGTCACACAGAAGCATTAATCACACACACACACACACATCGTTAGTGTGAGGAAACATCTCTACACTGGCATATGGCACAATGCATCAGCTCATAATTTACATTAAAACACTCCAGATTTCACCTCTGACCAGCATGAACTTTCTGAAGTTTTAAAAGATTCATTTATTCACACATTATTCATCGAGCATTACGATATCCATGTGCATTCAGCTCTCATGTGCATAAATCAGTATCTGTCACTTTTTACTCACAAGTTGACTGATACACTGCAATATTACATGGTTTAAATCAAATTATAAGCAATCTGACCGTAGCACATGTCTTCAAATAACTTGATCTCGATAAAAAATATCCGAATGCATCAGAAGTTTATCTATATGCCTGAAGTTTATCACTCAGACCTCCAACATCTCATCGTGTTTCTGTGATTATGCACTTTCAGAAGTTTGAGTTTGCATGGAAAAAAACTCAATTAAATTGAAAGATAAATGCATGAATAAAATAAAAATCATGCAAAATACAGTTTCAAGGCCGCATTAGGAAGCAAAATAAATTAGACAAGTTTAACTTTTGTCTCCAGTATTCGTGCACGAGCGAGTCCCGAGGTAAATCTGAGATCATAAACATGCACACAGATGTGTTTCATAATTCATAGAGTCTTTAGGCTGTACGGGTTCAAATGAAGTTCATCCTAATGGGGTTTATATAGTGATGCACGATATACTGGCCATCGGTATCGGCCGATATATGTTCATGTTTAATGTTATCGGCCTGATAAGAAGATTTGGCCGATATATTAAAGCCGATAAATAATGTATTATTCCAGACACTTCAGATGCGCACTGTTCAACATGATGGTTTTGAATTGCTTGAAATATGATTGAAATCACTTAAAAAAAGAAAGATATATCGGCTGTCATATCGGCTACATAAAATCATAATAAGAACATCATTATAATTGTGTTTGGGACATGGATTTTAAAGATTAGACTTTTTTTAATCAGGCTCTCAAAAATATATAAAACTTTGGATTTAGATTTATCGGCCAATATATCGGTTATCGGCATTCACATATAAAGAATTATCGGTATCGGCCAAAATGATGATATCGGTGCATCCCTATAGGCTTACACTTCTTTATTGTTTTAAATTCCTGTTCCTGGTAATCTTGAATCAGAATAAGTTCCTCTCGCAGCATCTCTTCTGTTCTCGGATGATGTGGGCGGGGCTTTAACCTGTCACTCACATGAGATCAGCCAATAGCAAACCACAACCATCCAATCAATTCCCCACGGACACAATCAAGCCCCGCCCACATTTGTTCTTGTTCAGGAAGCGTTCGGGTTTGTCAACGCCAGGATCATAATACTGCCCTCTGACTAGCCAATCACATCACTGCTAACCTGACGAGGTTCCCTAAAACACACACACACACACACACTCTCTCTCCGGCCCTCGCCTGTCACCCGAGTCAGTCCTGCACTGAATGACAAAGTGTCTTTCTCTCCGATAAACAAAGACAAAACACACAATGTCTGTCTCTGTAGCGCTAACTCATCCAGACAGGAGGACCTCGGGGAGCAGACGAGACTTCAGATGTCATTTCTCACACACCTTCCCCGTTCTCTTGCACACAGCGTGATGGAGATGAGCTGAGATCATGTGTGGAAAGGAGCAGGGAAAGTTTCCTTGCTGGAAAAACTACCAATATCATTATCAACATAATACAGATGAATATAAAACTACCAAAACAATGTCTCTAAGCGACGCCAAAGAACCATTTTTGGCTCCCCAAAGAAGCTGATCAGTTCTACAAAGAACATTTGAATAACATCTAAATAACTGTTTATCACTATAAAAAAGCTTTTGTGCGATGGAACAATTCCATGGATGTTAAAGGTTCTTCACTATATTTTCAAGTCACCATGAAATCAAAATGTAAAAAAAAGGAATATTGCAGTAATTATTATAAGTGATTTATCTGTGCACATCGTTTAAAATTCATTTTCCTGGTAATCTTGAATCAAAATAACTTCCTCTTGCAGCTTCTCTTCTCTTCTCTGATGATGTGGGCGGGGCAACCTGTCACTCACATGAGATCAGCCAATAGCAAACCACAACTATCCAATCATCCAATCAATTCCCCACGGACACAATCAAGCCCCGCCCACATTTGTTCTTGTTGCATATAAGGCACAATAGGGAAGAAAACACTAGCGCAACTTCCATATCATGCCAACTTTAAGCTACTGTAGATAATGGAAAGGTAATCTAAATAAAAAAAAAGAGTCCAAAACTAAATAAATATATTCAGTATTAATCACATTCACAATATACATTATCAACAGATATCAATAAGATAAAATGAATCAAAATTAAATTAATTAAAAGTATGTTGGTTGATAACAAATTTGATTTCCAATCCATATATCTTGCATCCCAAATTGAGGACCTCATAAAATAAACCATGCAACATTAAGACATTATTTGTATTAAAAAAAAACAATAATAATATTCACTTTCATAGTTTGCATTGCAACAGCAGATACTAGGTCTAATTGTTACAAAGTCTATATCTCACTAAGTCTTGTACATCAGATACCGGTAGATAAATGTAAAATTTAAAAAAAAATATTTATTTTTTTATTATTGTTTTAATTTGTTTAACATTTTGCTGGGAAGCCTATAATACATTGATAATATGTATAAAATGTATAAAAAAGAAAAAGTATTCTCAAATCCCGGTTCCCGGTGTGACAACATGCCCCACCATAGGGGTTATTGATGTACAAAATCGTTATTCATGACAGTACCGGTGAAAAAAGGTCAACGCCATGTTTGCAGTCAAGACTTTAAGGTGTTTGTCGATACTTTAAGAATATAGGCTATTATTACCCTTGCAATGTTGTAGTTCAGTCAGATTGTTTGTTCGGTTGAATTGTAGATAATAATTGATTTTTAAACTGACACGGACAGTAAACGGCGGGAAACTCACGTCTCTGAAGCGGTTCCAGTGTTTGACGGTTCGGCTGTACTGGTGGACGGTTGAGAGCCACTGCTGCTCGTCCTCAAGGAAATTCCCGCCACCGATCTCCCGCGCTTCCCTCGCGCTCATCATCAGTGTCACGAGCAGCAGCTGAACAACAGATAAACCGCTCATCGTGATCCGTTCCTCACGAAGAAACACGAGAGAGATCTGAGCGAGGCGATGGTCTGAACACCGCTCAGGTGACGAACTGATGATGAGAGAGAGAGGGAGAGAGAGAGAGAGAGAGAGAGAGAGAGAGAGAGAGAGAGAGAGAGAGAGAGAGAGAGAGAGAGAGAGAGAGATGGGGGAGAGGGGGAGAGGGAGAGAAATAGGGGGGAGGGGGGAGTGCCGTTGAACTGAGGCAATTAAATTCATCATATGCTGTTGGCATTTACGAAATAAGGACCAAAATAGATTATATATTACCCATTTTACACATTTAAGATGATAATCTTATTATTTGAAGTACGATGGAATAATATATCATATAGCCTACAGTATACGCTACAGTGTATAGGCCTATATTTAGGCTATATATATTTCATACATTTGATTTTTATACATACTATGTTGAGTATGACCCTCATTTACCATTACTGTCCCACCACAGTACATTTTGTATGAATATTTTCTCTTTAAAAGCCATTAGAAATATTCCACCACCATGATATAGGTGAAAAATCATTTTCAAACCTTAGCTAAACGCAATTAATCCCTTAAAACAAAGTCCAGTGGTGATTCCAGTATTTGAAGTGGATTAAAACCTTTCATCAAAGTTAGCCTATACATGAATTTTGAACAATACCCGTTCTTGTCTTAGGACAACTTATTGATTAACTTTTTTGATCCACTTCAAATGTTGACTACTGTATATCATATTGAATGATTACCACATTAAAATACTCATAAATGCCGGTAACCATAAAACTATGTTATGTACATGTCAAAAACATGGTAATACTATGGTATTTTTGTTAGTGATGATAATGCAGGGTATTCACCACAGCAACAGTTTGTTTCAACACTGAGTTAATCTACTTTTAGTGGAATATTTAGGGGAATAAAGTAAGAGATTAGTCTAATAAACATGAGGATTCAATAATAATCCCAGATTACTGCAATTTCCCCGCTCTGTTGACATGAGAGTGTGTGACGAACAAACATGACCATCATCATCATCATCATCATCATCTACACACAGATCAGCATGTGTGTGTGAAATGGACATTTTCACGTTTTTCATATAAAGATCATTCTTTAGTTTCAAGTCTGATTACGCAGCAGACATTAGAAAACAGATTATTAGTTGCAGGTTTATATTAAAATCATAATAATCCGCTTTCTCTAATCTCACATTTTATTTATCCATTTCTGGAATATAGGCTGTTTAGTGAATCAAACTCTTTCCGGAAGTCTGTCAAAAGCACACTTTAGAAATGTAGGCTATGATCCCAGAAAATCAATATGGAATTATATTAATAAAGATGACAGTATTTCAATAGACTAGTGTCAAATAATCAACTCTTACATGTTATTTATGCAGCGTTTGTAAATGAACATATCTGAAATAAATCTTCCTCTAAACCTGTTTTTCATCGTTTACTAATTGGAAATAAATCCTCAATATTATGTTTAAATCATGTGCTATAACAGACTTCCTCAGATTTGGATTTTTTGCCTCATGACATGCGACTATAAAACGCTTGCTCTTCATCAACGACGTCTGAAGATTATAAATGCGCTGCTGAACTGTGAGCTTGTGAATGAGATGTGAAGGTTTCATGTGTGAAAGAAGCCCACGGCCTTATTCATTGAGTTTGAAGAAGTGACATAAAAGCGTCTGTTCACCAATTCACCAAATATTATAGTTCATATTCATACTGCAAACCTGGAGATGATGAGAGTCACTGACACTGCATGAAGAGAAGGACAGAGAAGAGACATTCAACTTTATATAAAGACCAGAGAGAAGAGAACAGAAATCCTGACGAGTCTCAGACGTCACTGAGTAATTATTGGTGTTCATTTTAAATGTCATTGTTTTATAATTATTATAAATATTTGTTTACTATTATCATTGTTAAAGAAATAAGTTGTATTATTTAAATGCTTAGGCGTCTATGATTGGATCATTATTGCAGTGATTATTATGTTTCTAGCATGTTATATGTTTGGCGACAGTTCTTCTAACCCTAATTAATAGAGTGTGTAGCTTTTCATTTCTTAAAGTCCCCCTGTCAATCATTGTATCCCTTAAAACTCATCTTTAATCACTAAAATGTCATATTTAAACGTTTTTTCCTTAAAAAAAATTCTTCAGGCCGTCAAATATCTTGAATGTAACCCGACACCCTTGCCTCATTTAGTATGCGGGGTTCTATGAATATGCAAATGAGCCCCGCCTCCACTCACTCACTCAGCTCAGAGATCCACTGGTTGACGATCACACGTTGATCTGATTGGTTACAAGGTCGTTTGTGACGTCAGAAACACCAGCGATTTCACTTTGGTTCACTGCAGTTTTAATATACACACATACATACATTTATACATGTATATATGCAAGTTGAAACCGCAGTGAGACTGATCAACCCACAAGCATGTGCAGACAGACAGATTCACATAGGCCTACACTGTTTTTCTAAAAGCGTGAAGTTTTATTTTTTCACGCTGTGATCAGCGGTCGATTTCTGCGTCACGAAATCTGAGTCACGAGTCGACCTCTGACCTAATCAGACAATTTACCTTCAAATTATTCATAATATTGTGCATAAAAGTCTCATTAGTCCGAGATCTCCAGCTGAGAGATTTCAGCAGAAAGAGTTAATCACTAACATGATCAGATCTGATTGATGTTCTGCTTAATATCTCACATATAAAGACACTCTAAACTTGAATATTTAGTGAGGTTTGATCAAATATCAATCTAGCTGTACATGACACAGTCGTAATGTTTAGATAAAGTGGATGTAATTCAGAGAAAGACTAGAACCAGCTTGTCTTTATTAAACTCATTTGCGCTTGAAAGCATTGGTGCATTCATAATGAGCCACTAATTACATCATGGCAAACAACCATTTTAGTTTAAATATTTCAAAATATGTGAAGTATTATAGTGCATTTTAAGAGGCTGATTTAAGTCTGCTTTCATCTCAGCTCAAATCTCATTAACTTACAAACGAGCGTCTCTGTGAACGAGTCTCTCTCCTTTTCCTCTCAGGAGACTCTCTGGCTCTGATGAAGACATTGTGCTGACCTTTAACACACACACACACACACACACAGCTGTGTGTCTGCCTGCATGCAGTGTGTGTGGGTTTATTTCTCTGCAGAGACTCCCTTTGCTTTTATATAATGTATAAAGGCACTTGTTTAACTGTAGACTTTCAGTGTTGTCAAGCAAAATACTACATTAATTAATGCAAAATACTACATTAATAATGTCTCACAGGTGTATTTATATATACTGTACATCCACATCCAAGTCTGAACTATCAGCTTTAGACATCAGAAACATGCTGTATACATCACAACACTTCTCTGAATGTGGAGTTACTTTATTAAAGTCCCTCTAGTAGTAAAACATTTTATCACTGATAATTATTTAAACGTTTATTTCTTTGAAAATTCTTCATGCCTTAAAATACCTTGAATGTCACCCGACACCCTTGCCTCATTTAGTATGCGTGGTTCTATGAATATGCAAATGAGCCCCGCCTCCACTCACTCACTCACTCACTCAGAGATCCACTGGTTGACGATCACACGTTGATCTGATTGGTTACAAGGTCGTTTGTGACGTCAGAAACACCAGCGATTTCAAGACGTGTTTTTGAGACTGTCTTTGGTTCACTGCAGTTTTAAGGAGGAGATACTCAGCAATGCTGTCGACCTATTAACTTACACATGATCTTAAAGCAGATTAAAAACACCACATAGACACATAAACAACATTAAAAGCTGGATTTTAAATTAATGTTGCAATTGGCTTTATGCCACAGCTTCACTACTTCCTGAACTTCAGCCAGCCCTTTGTTTCCTGTCTGTCATTATTGGACAAATTGATTAATCCAGGTGTGCCTGGCCTCAGTAACAATAATCAGGCACACCTGGATTAATCAGTTTGTCCAATAATGACAGACAGGAAACAAAGGGCTGGCTGAAGTTCAGGAAGTAGTGAAGCTGTGGCATAAAGCCTATTAACCATACTTTAGTATGAACACACAAAGATCTGTGTTGGATAGCAGATCATCAGGATATCTCATATAAACTTCATGCACACAGACATCAACCTACTCGATGAATACACACACATATATATATAACTGTATTTAACCTTATAATTAATCTGAACTGTGCAATAAATCAAACATAATTGAACCTCACAAGCAGTAAAAGCTTCATATTTTCAGTGAAAGAGTCTCAAGGCTGAACTCGACAGGTTTCTTTTGAATAAAACATTAACCTGAAGAGTGACACATTCTTTCTCATTCTGGACTGATTTTATGTTTCATGTGTCAAACAGCCTCACTGTGACCTTACAGCGCCACCTGCTGGACACTGACCGACAACACTGACCACTGAAACAAACAACACTTCAACAGAAGACACTGTAAAGCAACCAGGGGTCCGGGGTCCACTAGGGGCCTCAAGATGACTTTACCATTTCGAATAGTAATCTTACTCTATAGCGCCACCATCAGTTCAAAAACTCAATTTTCAAATGGTTATAACATTTATTTAACATTTTGTTCTAGAAAAATGAAACTTTCTCATCATGCTGATCACATTCAACATCTAAAATAAAGGCTCCGCCCATTACAGTAGTGGCCATTTTGAAAAGTACAGTATTCTGTGTTTTTTCACTACTTTTCAATCAAACTTTGCCCAATTCTTACGAAAACTGGCTCATGGGATCTTTGGGCCGAGCCGCACAGAAATGACCAAACAAGTTATGTCGTCGCAAACCTAATGAATTTAATTGAATACCTTTATTTTTATTATATGGCTATACAACGAAATGTATCTCTCACCCAAAATTCAGTTTCTCAGCCAAACTTTGATCAATCTAAATGAAACTCGCTACACTTCATCAGAGCCGTAATCTGAGGGGACGTGCCAAAGTTGGAAACAGCGCCCCCTATGGTTCATGAAATATGCAAAAATAGCCATTTTTGCTAATAACATTTGAACAGTTTGTCAAAAAAAGTCATGATTTTGTTGTCTATGGATTCCTTGGGTCATGCCGAATATGTGGACACAGATGCCTGAGATTTAATAAAAAGCTTTTTGTAAAACACTGGGATAAAAGTTATTGTAGTGCACAGACTCTTGAAAACAATTGTGCTGCTGCTTCATAATTTTGTGGAAATTGAGATGCATCTTTTTTCTTGATACTTTGATGAATAGAAACACTGGGGGAAAAGGCCCAAAAATACTGATGACATCATCCTGCACAATGTTTTTTTGCATTGAAATGCTCTTTATATTCATATTTCCAATGCATGACAAAGATAACGGATTAGTAATGTGTAATCCTATTTCAATCAGTACTTTGGAGCCGTTTATGAGTTATGAGAATGTGACGTGTCCGGCGGAGGAATAGTATCCCGTGCTGTCCGTGGAGAACCGCTGGGAAATCTGCACCGAATTCAGCTCAAACGCTCCGAAATACACATCGCCGAACATCTGCAGAGAGACAATTATTATTCATCAGGAATATCTACATTAAAGAATCAGAAACAAAACCATCATGGAGAATCCCGGAGTTAACCTTCACAAGAGCGATCTGAACACGGATTATTAACTATATAAACACAGTTTAACTCACGTTTCTGCTCTAAAATATGATGAAACTAAGAGAGCAGATGTTTTAAATAACTTCATTCAATCTTTTTTTTTAACCAAAATTCACTGGAGTGGTTTTCCCAGAATTATTTTGACCATTAAATGGAACATAAGTTCTGAGAAAATAACAGGCGTATTCGTTTCTGGACAGAACACCACAACAAAAAAAAGGTTCTGCTCTACAACAGCCTTTGTGTGTGTGTGTGTGTGTGTGTGTGTGTGTGTTGCAGTTCTGCTGACTGCCAACAGGGGGCGACAGATACTCAAAGTAAGCTCTGATGTTTTTGTTTTTACAGCTTTCATGCAATACAATTTGATGGGACATAATGGGTAAACATATGATGGGAATACCATGGTGACAGCATGGATTATCACTTAAAGTATAATATGCGTTCTATCATTCAGTACTGTGATTATCAAGGTAAATGTTGCTCATCATCAGTGTAACTGGTGCAATACTTAATTTATATCTATAATATCTCATCTCCTCCCATATTGCAATCATGTATTCTGTCTGTACTGATAAGACTTCGTATTGTATGTGAACTACAGATTCATGTACGTATATACTGTATAAATAGTTAGATGTTTAAATGAGTCTCTTCTGTTCACCAAGACTGTTTATTTGATCAAAAATACTGTAAAAACAGTGAAATATTATTATAATGTAAATCAGCTGTTTTCTATGTGAATATATAGTAAAGTGTAATTTATTCCTGTGATCAAAGCATCATTACTCCAGTCTTCAGTGTCACATGATCCTTCAGAAATCACTCTAATATGAGGATCTGATGCTCAAGAAACATTTATGATTATTATCAATGTTGAAAACACTTTTTTTTTGTGGAAACATTCTTTTTTCAGGATTCTTTGATGAATAAAAAGTTCAAAAGAACAGCGTTTATTTGAAATAGAATCTTTTGTAACATCATAAATGTATTTACTGTCACTTTTGATCAGTTTAATCCATCATTACTGAATAAAACTTAATTATTGACCCCAAACTTTTGAAAGGTGATGTATTTTATCAGTGTATCAGATCATGACACACAAAAAAGCTTCTGCAAAAGAATACGATGTTCAAACGAACTGATCCGGTCGATTTCTCACCTGTAAGATGTTCCTGGCATTAAAAGCTTCTCGTTCTTTAATGTTCGGTCCTCCTGAAGCTCCTCTATCCTCCGCTGAGAGGAACACAGAACAGGTTCGAGATGAAGGGCGCAGAAGAAGACCAATGAGAGGACAGTTTTTCCTCACATGTGACTTGCAATAACACTTTAGACACACTTTGAAATCTTGCCTTGTGATCAGGGTTTGAAATGAACACCGGCCAATCCGCCGAATGCGGGTAAAAATCAACTGTGGCGAAAACACATTGTTATTTTCCAACATATTCCAACAATTTTTTGATGTTCTTGATGTACTATATTGATCTGTCCACCTAAAATACATTTTTGGTGAAAAGGATGAGGATGAAAGAGGACGGAGGAGATGCTGGATGACAGGATTTAGTTTGAATAAGAAATTAATGTATGAAATCCAAATTTTATAATATATATATATATATATATATATATATATATATATAATAAAACCTGTGACGTAGTTAATCTTTTTTTTCCCTTTTTTATGGGGCTAGTAGAAGTTTTGAATGGCCGGTAACTTAAAATTTTTGTAATTAGTTAGTAATTTATTAATGTTTGAAATCCACATTTTATAATAATTTTATAATATATACATATACATACTAGTAGAAGTTTTGAATGGCCGATAACTTCATTTAGTAATTAATTAGTTAGTAATTATATTAATTAATGTATGAAATCCAAATTTTATAATAAGTTTATAATATATATATATATATAAAATAAAACCTGTGACGTAGTTATTCTGTTTTTTTTTATCTAATCTGTTAATCTAGTAGAAGTTTTGAATGGCTGGTAACTTAAAAATGTAGTAATTAATTAGTAATTAGTTAGTAATTTATTAATTAATGTATGAAATCCCAATTTTATAAGAAGTTTATATATATATATATATATATATATAAAATAAAAGCTGTGACGTAGTTAATCTGTTTTGAATGGCCGGTGAGGGTCATATGTTCATTATTACCGGCGATAACTTAAACATTTAGAAGCCAAATTGGCCAGTGAGTGAAAAAGTTCATTTCAAACCCTGCTTGTGAACTAGAACCGAACCAAGAAGAAAATGCAACATTGATCATCATATTAACTCCCTGTTTGGGAACACGCAAGCAATCTACAGGTCTGAAACGCCCTAAAACACAAACCGCCTGCATTTCAACATCAGTTCTCAACCGTTCACCACACACACTCTTGACATGACGAGATGTGATCAACATGTTTATAAGCAGCTCACGGTGTTCAGGGACCGACTCGCATTACTCATCCTGCAAACTGAAAACAGCACAACAACCGGCAAAACTGTTGACCCTGATCAGACTTCACTGACACAAACAAGGTCAAACTCTGGCGTCCCTCACACACACACACACACACACACACACACACACACTCACTCTCACACACGCGGCTGAATGAGAGCTTTGTATGATGGAGATGAAGACATTGACGACTACAGAACAACATTCGGACAAACAAGCCCCTGATAAACACGTTGTTATTCTGCTTATGTAATTCCACACAATCCACCTGGTTAGAGTGATTGGATTCGGTAGATGTGATCGTGTTAGTTATGGATGGATGTTTATCGAAGGCGTCTTGTTTTACACGGATCAGCGATGGTGTTTATGTCTCACCTGACGGATCCTTCCGGAACAGTGTGTTCATTACGGTGCCGTGAAGCTTCACTCGGTCCCGCTCTCGCTCCATCAGGCCGGCTGAGACGAAGCACTCCACCAGCCTGTCTGCTATCTGCTGGAGCCTACACACACACACACACACACACACACACACACACGTCTGGTACACTATCTGTGTGGGGACTCTCCATAGACGTAAAGGTTTTTATACTGTACAAACTGTATATTCTGACCCCTTTAACTAACCCGACCCCTAAACCTACCCATCACACACACACACACACACACACACACACACACACACACACACACACACACACACACACACACACACACACACACTAACCCGACCCCTAAACCTGCCCATCACACACACACACACTCACACACACACTAACCCGACCCCTAAACCTGCCCATCACCCACACACACACACACACACACACACTCACACACACACTAACCCGACCCCTAAACCTGCCCATCACACACACACACACACACACACACACTCACACACACACTAACCCGACCCCTAAACCTGCCCATCACACACACACACACACACACTCACACACACACTAACCCGACCCCTAAACCTACCCATCACACACACACACACACACACACACACACACACACACTCACACACACACTAACCCGACCCCTAAACCTGCCCATCACACACACACACACACACACACTCACACACACACACTAACCCGACCCCTAAACCTGCCCATCACACACACACACACACACACACACACTCACACACACACTAACCCGACCCCTAAACCTGCCCATCACACACACACACACACACACACACACACTAACCCGACCCCTAAACCTGCCCATCACACACACACACACACACACACACTAACCCGGCGCCCAAACCTGCCCATCACACACACACACACACACACACACACACACACACACACACACACACACACACTAACCCGACCCCTAAATCTACCCATCACACACACACACACACACACACACTAACCCGACCCCTAAACCTACCCATCACACACACACACACACACACACACACACACACACACACACACACACACACACACTAACCCGACCCCTAAACCTACCCATCACACACACACACACACACACACACACACACACACACTAACCCGACGCCTAAACCTGCCCATCACACACACACACACACACACACACACACACTAACCCGACCCCTAAACCTACCCATCACACACACACACACACACACACACACACACTAACCCGACCCCTAAACCTGCCCATCACACACACACAGACACACACTCACACACACACACACACACACTAACCCGACCCCTAAACCTGCCCATCACACACACACACACACACACACACACACTAACCCGACCCCTAAACCTGCCCATCACACACACACACACACACACACACACACACACTAACCCGGCGCCCAAACCTGCCCATCACACACACACACACACACACACACACACACACACACACACACACACACTAACCCGACGCCTAAACCTGCCCATCACACACACACACACACACACTAACCCGACACCTAAACCTGACCATCACACACACACACACACACACACTAACCTGACCCCTAAACCTACCAATCACACACACACACACACATACACACACACACACCTGACCCCTAAACCTACCACTCACACACACACTAACCTGACCCCTAAACCTACCCATCACACACACACACACGCACACACACTAACCTGACCCCTAAACCTACCCATCACACACACACTAACCTGACCCCTAAACCTGCCACTCAAACACACACGCACACACACTAACCTGACCCCTAAACCTACCCATCACACACACACACACACACACTAACCTGACCCCTAAACCTGCCACTCACACACACACGCACACACACTAACCTGACCCCTAAACCTACCCATCACACACACACACACTAACCTGACCCCTAAACCTACCCATCACACACACACACACTAACCTGACCCCTAAACCTACCAATCACACAAAACTTTCTGCATTTTTTCATTAAAAAAACCTGATTCTGTATGATTTATGAGCTTGTGTCCTTAAACTAAATGCCTGTATTAGGTTATGAATTGCATCTCACTTGTCAGATCCATCTCTAACAGCGACTTTGGCGTACAGAACGTCCACCACTGACGGGTCGTCGTTCATATACTCGACTCCTCGGACTTCCACCGGGAGCGGTTTCGCTTCAGTTATATCTCTGCAGACACGACGCGCCACAACACAGCGTTAGACCAGATCAGTGTGTGTGATCACAGACGTAAGAGTGTGTATCATCAGACACAGACCTGATCACGTCCTGACACTGCTGGAGGAGCTCGTTTGCACGTGTCACTTCCTGTTGGTTCAGCAGGGCCAGAGTGCCGATGGTCAGGTGCAGTTTTGCTGGGTTCTGAAAGACACTCGCTTCCACTCCTGAGTCCTGCACAAAACACATTACAATCAATTCAGATTTAAATCTATCAAACATTTTCATTGATGCCTTTTATCATGGTGAACTGATGAATTATGCATAATAAGACCAGGAACAGTGACTGAGAAAATAAATAAGAGTGAATTTCTCTATGGCCTTATTATATTGCGTTATATAGTATTATATTAACCTTAAGTATAATATATAATATTAATATCTCAAGATTCAAGATTCGAATGGCTTTGCATGCTGAAAAAATTCTGTATTATAAATTTTAAGGCCAGACAAGTAGTTTGTAGAGGGTTTTAGTTGTTTAGGGAAGGACTCCACGCCTGCGCACATACATTCACACACGCATCCCTATAGAATTCACTCTTAATGCGCATGTGCGCGCCGTCAGCGCTCCCACAGGCTCGCGATTTCAAAGTTTGCGTAGAGAGAACTTACGAGTTTTCTGTTACGAGGTGTCGTGTTAGCCGTTAAGTTAATAACTGATGATCATTGCGAC
>JARWKJ010000018.1:1615234-1637734 GCA_029959095.1 Rhinichthys osculus | reverse complement strand
TTTGAGAAGCAATATGAAAATGTTTATTTTCTTTCCAACTTAATTATTTTGCTTGCAAATGTAAAACTATGAAAGTGAGGCCCAATTTTTCTCACTTTCACGAAGATATTAAGGTCTATATTAAATCCTTGTCTACCTCGTGTAACAAAAAAGCTACTAAAACTTTGAATATATGCTCACTTTTTGATGTTTTTGTATAATCCTTATTTGATAATATTATTTTATGTTTTGTGGGGAGGATTGTTATATTTATGTGATCTGTTTAATCAATATTTCCACATTTATTTATTAGTTTGTTTAATTTATATATATTTTCAACTTTTTTTATTTTTATATGTTGAAATGTGATGTGATATTTGGCCGTCCCTGAACCTCTGGCTCTTTTGTATTCTGTAAGTAAATGTTTAAATGTAAAAAAAAAAGGAAACAAAAAAACATTTTTAGCTGCTCAAAGCATTAAAACATTTGGGCATTAAAAGAGCAGTTTTCAATGCAATAAAATGCGGTTAAATCTACATTTACATTTAAATGTATGCATTTGGCAGATGCTTTTATGCATTCCCTGGGAATATGAGATATGATAAATGACATTAATATTTCAGGGGTTTCCTACCGATCTGTCCTTCCACGCCTTGTTTCGGGATGCTGATCGAAGTTTTTGTCTCTGATTCCAGTCGTTTACGAGTCTCTCCCTTCTTACCGATAATATATCTGTCAAAAAAACAAGAATGTTGCTGAGATTGGATCAGAAAATGTAAATGCAGTGGAAAAAGCTGCAATAAGTCTGTATGGAAGCCCGTTAATGGAATAAAACATTATTTTAAACTCAAATTGTAAGATATTTGCTGCGTCGCAATTCACAATACTACGCCCTAAAAGTGTGTACTGTTTTTGTGAAGGAAAGTACATACTTTTGAGTGTGATACAGATATATAGGCAAGATTTGGGACAAACTACATTATCACAACTGCGTCTGTTTCTGTTTAAACTGCCCTGTCAATCATCTCGTCATGGTTAAAATCCTCCACATTCAATTTAATTTAATTTCCCGCCATATCGGAGAGACTCTCCTCATTTGCATAATGATGCATTTAAAAGTTCATGACCCAAACGTATCTTGTATCTAAGTTCACAATGATGTTCCAGATGAAATGTAACGCTAACATCGCATAAATATATTTTCGTCAGGTGAGATACTGATTATTAATCACGAGTCAAACCCCTTTATCTAAACCTCTCTACTTAATCGTTGGTCTCGCAAGTCCGCCATGTTTGTAGTTTTTAACACTTTTTATTCATATTTGTAGTTCTAATCGAATCCGCGTCCGAAGGCAAATGGAGTGTAACCTGAAAAAGCAGATCATCCTCATTTCAACATACTATGATTTGCGACACAATAATTCTAATTTTCAATATATTGAGGACGGAGCAATTAACTCGCAAGAAATAAAGTCGGATATAAAAAGTTGCAATTACCTTTCTTTTATTCCATTATAAGTCTACGTTCACAGCGCGAGCCTTAGTGCCGCTCAGATCCGATTTATTGCTCAGATCGGATTTCTTTGTACAGCTGTTCACATTGTTGCTTTAAAGTAACAACAGGTTACTTTTGCTCTCGGGGTGGGGTCCCCCTACAGTTGGGAAACAGTATTGTCCTCTAGACCTCTACTACTGTCGTAAACTGTCATCCTACATGCACGTGCATTTGTTGACAACCACGATAGCCCTGAACACTGTAGGAGGAGGTCACATGCAGGTGTTCTGCTTGCGTCGCGTGTGAAATGTCTTCATCCCAGGTACAGTGGCATATATTTCAGCATGTCATATGAATATAATTTCATGGGTTTTATTTTTTTTCTAACGACAAATGATCGCGATGCTCACGTTTACAAGCCAGCGTCGTTATAGTAGCCTAGTCTATTGGTTACCGTTTTACTGAATCTATATGATACTTCAATGCAATGTTTGAGTGGTTGATAATAACCATACATCGTCAATATTATAATATCAAGCTACCATAAATGAATCTGCAAATTTTACAAATCGATTTGCATTATAGCTTGAGGCAAGACAAATAAACAAATATCACAGACATGTTAGGTATCCTAAAATATGATTTTGTACAACTTATATATTTACTTGCAAGAATGTAGCCCCTACCAAACTTGTGCACGCCGTTTAGACATAGGCTTTCATTTGATTTTTTTTTCTTTTTTTTTTGCCAAGTCCGCATCGGTCGGGCACCCCTCCTCCTCCTCCTCCTCCTTCAGCTCACGCCAGCGAGAAAATGCTTGCCCAATGTTGATCCTCGTTCTGCCTTTAACGCTTTTTGCTTTGCTCCGATAAAAACTTTGCTTTCTTGTTTTTCTGTGCTGCTTCGGCCATGACTATAACATTTGGCTCGCACGTCCGATTTTAAGGAGTGACGTATTTGCCGTAAAGCAGTCGAATTTTGTTGTTCTCTTTGTTCGCCGGTTACTACCCGAAACCCGAAGTTTAAAAGTACGATTAAAAACGCTACAGACCCCGTCAGGCTATGGCAGACGTGTCATTCAACCTATTGTAAGTCGATGTATCATCACAAGAGACTTGGAAATATATTATGAAGGTTGAAAAGTAACCTAGTGCTGCTTTAAATGTGGCCAATATCAGACTCCAGTGTGAACATATCCCTTAAAACTCATCTTTAATCACCAAAATTACATACTTAAACGTTTATTTCCTTGAAAAAAAATCTTCATGCCTTAAAATATCTTGAATGTAACTCGACACCCTCGCCTCATTTAGTATGCGTGGTTCTATGAATATGCAAATGAGCCCCGAACATTTATGATATGAGCCCGCATGTTTTGCGTGTATATAGAGCAGAATTGTGATGAGAGTGACGGAAAAAGTCACATTAATTCTGATATGACTGCAAAACATCTGACCGTTATCGGCCTCAGTACCACAGATGGAAGTGGCACAAATCAGATTAGATAAGATCAGATGTGGTTTGTGCCGTTCACACTGACATGAGATCTGAGTCACATGATTTAGGCCACATTTACCAGCAGTATGACTCTGAAACATTGATCTAGAACATATACTGACTTATAAAGGACACTTGGCACATCTATGGCACAGCGGAAGCCTTTCTCCGTCTGCTGTATGTCGTGAGCGTCACAGGGCTCGTCCAGGCACTGCTCAGCGTCTGGGACAATCATAACAATAATAATAATAATAATAATAATAATATGTTTATTTTTTATAGCGCCTTTGAAGAACCCAAGGTCGCTTCACAAAATAATACAAACAGTTGACAGACAAGAGACAGGCAATCTGCTAATTATAACAATTAAACAAGCAGAAAAGCAGATGGAGACAACAATAATGAATAGATTAATAACATTATATGATGTGAAACTACAGACACATATGAACATGTGTCACTCAATTTAAAGAGCACATACCTGCTTCTGAATATGAATAATTATCCTCTTCTTCTTCTTCATAAGATTCCTCCTGAACGGCATTTTTCCTGTAAATTCTCCCGTGGATGTTAATGAGAACGGGCCGTAAGATCTCCATCGCGCTGGATGAGGAAGAGGAGGGTGGCGTCACTGTTAATGTGGCATAAATCATCAGCTAAGATTTCACTACATTGTTAGTTTTCTTTTTTTTTTTAATAAACTAGAGAAAGAAATCCTGTACACTATCCCAACTTGCAAAGGTGATAAAAGTTGATTTAGCAACGTTTCGATCCCATGACCTTCATCAGGTCTTAACTTTCTCAAGTTACTTTGGATAGTGTGTGTGATTTGCTTTTCTAGTTTATTTCATTAGGTTTTGATAATTGCCTTTGTCATACGCACCTATAAATTACTTGCAAGTGTGCTATGTTAATTGTTCACTCATTTAAAACAGTTAAATGACACATTGACAAAAAAACATCAAACAAAACACTGGATTTAAAGCAACAAAAAAAGTAAAGTATTTAAAACAAAATAAATAAATTCCACAACTCATCATACCACATGACAGCTCAATATTAGTGAGGTAAAATTATGCATGAATTTTATGAAAGACTTTGTCTTTATTGAGAAAACTGAATTTTTCTTCTTATGAGATTCTTATAAAATAATTTGGGCTCTCTAGGGCTAATCGCTTTTTCTTTTCTTTTTATTTACTTTCTTAATTCGTTTGTTAATCATCCACTAAAGCATCTACAAATAATGACAGACCTCTCATTATTTCTCACGGATATTAATTATGAACAACACTTATTTATATATTTGCAGTACAAATGACTAAACAAAAACTTTGGCTTTTATGGAAGCATGTATGTTTATGAAATCCTCTGAAATTATATTGAAAGTCAGCACAAAGACGTTTTACACTGTTAAAATAATGTCTTCTAAACACTGGTGAAATTTAGTTGTCTATAATACCGTTTCTGTTCGCATGTGCTTCATTAAAGAGAACTTTGCTACAACAATAATAAACCACAAACGAGGGTGAAATAACTCAGGACCCATGAAAGAACAACATAGAACATACTACTCGCTTGAATGTATGATTATTAATAATTAAATTATTAATCTTTCTACCTTTGAGATGTGTCTGTTTACATGAAACCGAACAGAGGCGGAGCCTCCACTTCCGCTTTTGCGTCACTTCCTCTGCTGAGAGAATAGGATTTGCCATTTATTTTCTTTTTTTTTTTTTAAATGAAAAATTAATTAAATTATATATAATAATAATAATAGTGCCAAATGTACAAAAACATAATATACAAATGAAAATCACATCACATTTTCCCCATGACGCCACGACGTTAGGGGGCGCGCCAACATCCGATCCGTGTCAAACTGACGTAAACAAACCAACTGAAGAAAGAAATAACAGCAGCGGCGGAGCTTTGGGGGACACAGGTTGTAAATCATAAAAATAGTACACGATTTTTACACTTTATTGAACTTAATTTTGATTTATTCTTGTATCGATTGCTCATGAAACGTGGTATAGTGATAATGGCGCTGTGTTGTATGAGTTCAAAATGTCAATACCATTATATTATTGTATTTTTAGGTCAAAGTTAAAGACAATTTGTATAATTAAATGTATTCTGTGCTTTTTTATCTCTCTCTCTCTCTATATATATATATACAAACACACTATATAGGGATTTTCTATAGTAGTAGTGCTAACGTTAGTCCTTGCCCATCTTGAATGAACTAAAGAAATGTTTTCTTATTTCACAAACTCATTTCTATATTAGTTTTAAGTAAGTAAGATGCTTTATTGACATTGTACACAATACAACGAAATTTAGAGTGGCTACTCTCAGAGAACAAGCATATAAACACAAGTATATTTTGTATGAGTATATATAGAAAGAAGCAGACTATAATATATATTCAATGTTTGCTAATGTATGTACTGTAAAGGTCATATTTGGTGTTTGTAGTGTATTGATGTGTGCTCTGTCCTGTCCAGGTTGTGAATGGCAGCATCTTCGTCCTCGTCCTCGGCTGGCGGGGTCAGTGGCAGCTCGGTGACCGGGTCCGGCTTCAGCGCTTCGGAGCTCATCCCGCCCAGGAAAGTCCTGTACACATACCCGAAAGGAGCTGGAGAGATGATGGAGGGTTTGTGCTCCGTTTCACTCTTTATTTCTCTTTTGCTTTGCACCATTTAAAGGGATAGTTCACCCAAACATGTAAACTCTTGTCAGTAATGACTCTCCCTCATGTTGTTCAACCCCGTAAGACTTTCGTTCATCTTCGGGACACACATTAAGATATTTGTGATTAAATCTGAGAGCTGGATCACTCCTCCATAGGCTTCTAAGGGATCGAAACTGGCCGGCCCAAAAGTTATGAAAGACATCGTTAAAATAGTCCGAGTGACTACAGTGGCTCAACCTTAAGTTTATCAAGTGACGAGAATACTTTCTGTGCGCAAAAAAAGAACGAAAAAAAAAGAACGACTTTATTCAACTCTTCATTTCCTTCTCTGTGGGCCTCGAGTGAGTTCACGTAGTGTAACAGCGCAGCGCTTCTGGTGTACGTCACACGCATCACACACACATGACCAGCGTCGGCCAATAGTGAGCCTGCGTGTGACGTACAGAAGCGCTGCGCTGTTACACTACGTGAAATCTCAAGGCCCACAGAGAAGGACATGAATAGTTGAATAAAGTCGTTATTTTTGTTTGTTTTTTGCGCACAGAAAGTATTCTCGTCGCTTGATAAACTTAAGGTTGAGCCGCTGTAGTCACTCGGACTATTTTAACGATGTCTTTCATAACTTTTAGTGAGACAGCTCTCAGATTTAAAGCTGTAAGTCTGTCAGATTGAGTGGATTTAGGCTAAATTTCGAATGTTTACAACTCTCATGGCTCTCCCAACGGATACCCTCCCACCGAGTTCGTGCTCGTCAGTGCGTGTGCACCGGGTTATCTGTGAACGCGCCCGTCTCATCAGCATCCATCAACACCATGGAGTATTTGGAGGTATGCTGTCCTGGCTAATCTACCGATAGATTGCAATTGGTAACGTCATTTATCCTCTAAATGAGCTTACTTGATTTTCCGCCATCACTCTTCGTTACTGCGCGAACTTCCGGCGTGTGCATGTGATTGTAGCGTGCGCGAGGGGTGGCATGAGCCCGATCTGTGATTGACAGTCAGATCTCACACCCCCCTGCGCTGATTGGACCCGATGATCCGGGAGCGGTGGATTTTTGCAAAACAAATAACAAGCTCCAGGTGGAGTTAGAAGCTCGGGTCCACTTTATTTATGTTGTTCTGTCGGATTATAGTGTCGATTTCACTGAAAATTATCAAAAAAAAATTGCCAACGGCAGCTTTAATCAAAAATATCTTAATTTGTGTTCTGAAGATGAACGAAAGTCTTACGGGGTTGAACAACATGAGGGCGAGTCATTACTGACAGAGTTTACATGTTTGGGTGAACTATCCCTTTAACAGGGTTCTTCCCACGGGTCCTTGAAATCCTTGAAAGTTTGTGAATCAGAAGGAAAAAACAATCCAAGGCCCTGGAAAGTTTTGGAAAATAAACACACACAGATATACAGGTCCTTGAAAGTGCAAGTGCAAGACGTTTTCTGGAAAAAATCCCTCCGATCGGATTTAAAAAGTGTTATTTGGCCAACACATCGTGGCCTATGCACACTAGCCTGCTTGATGTACGTTAGTTACGCGCATTTACGCGTTTCGTTAGTGTTTCCCGCGTGAGGTATTTTGTGTTGTACGTTGCGATGACACAAAACTACTACGATCGTACCTCAACGTTTGTTGTTGAACACAACACATGTGTCCCCACATTAAGTCCTTGAATTTGAGGGTATTATTGGACCTGGAAAGTCCTTGAAAGGTTCTTGAATTAAGATGTGGGAACTCTGATTTAAGTGCAAAACAAATGGCAACATAACCCTGTTATATAAACTGCTCTGGAAAGATTTTTACCGTAACAAAACATCCAGTTAATGTCCTTCAGTTGTAGCTCTTTTGTTTCTGGGTCAGGACAGGGTTTGTTACGAGGGGTATTTCCCACCGGTTAGTTAATGAGCTCAAGGTGCAGTGGCTCTTTGCATGTTCGTCACATGTTTTTCACAGTGCTGATCATCTGCATGCATTTGCCTTTCTTCCACAGATGGATCTGACAGGTTTTTGTGTGAGTCTGTGTTCAGCTATCAAGTTGCATCCACTCTGAAGCAGGTTAAGCATGGTACGTAACACACTTACACTCAGTTTCACAGACTGACATGCATTGTTTACGCCGGGCATTAAGATGCGCTTTGGTCGAGCGGATCACAAGTAGATGAGGGAGACACATTCACGTTTTGTCCATTTTTTAACCACTACAAGCCCAGTGTTTTAGACCCTGTTTACACCTGTGTTTAGCGTCTACTTATGATCCGATCGAACAGGGCCTTAGTTAGGGCTTATCAGTCTTTACTGTTCGGATCTGAATTACACTAATCTACCCTTTTATGTAACTGGCTTATGAAGAAATATGAGCCGTCTTGAAGAAAAAAATTGATGACTAACTTGTAAGACTAGTTTCTGCTATCGCCACAGGCCTTGAATCTTTTTGATTTTAGTGCCCAGATCACTTGTGAATTTAATTAACTTTTATAGCCGAATCAAATTAGTTTCATAATTGATAAATTTTGCAACATCTACACTGCTATTGAACTGAACTGAATCAACACTGAACTGAACTGAATCAACACTGAACTGAATCAACACTGAACTGAATTGAATCAACACTGAATTGAATCAACACTGAACTGAATTGAATCAACACTGAACTGAACTGAATCAACACTGAACTGAATTGATCTGAATAACGACATTATTGTCTTTTTAGAGCTGCCTTATAATTTAGTTAAATTAGTTTCATAATTGATGAATTTTGTTATATTGATTCTGTTATTGAATTGAATTGAATCAACACTGAACTGAATTGAATCAAACACTGAACTGAATTGAATCAACACTGAATTGAATCAACACTGAAATTAATTGAATCAACACTGAATTGAATTGAATCAACACTGAACTGAATTGAATCAACACTGATTGATTCAATTCAGTTCAATGACAGAATCAATATAACAAAATTCATCAATTATGAAACTAATTTAACTAAATTATAAGGCAGCTCTAAAAAGATAATAATGTCGTTATTCAGATCAATTCAGTTCAGAAATGAATTGAATCAACACTGAAATGAATTGAATCAACACAGAAATGAATTGAATCAACACTGAAATGAATTGAATCAACACAGAAATGAATTGAAACAACACTGAACTGAATTGAATCAACATCGAAATGAATTGAATCAACACTGAACTGAATTGTTCTGAATTACGACATTACTGTCTTTTTAGAGCTGCCTTATAATTGAGGTAAATTAGTTTCATAATTGATGAATTTTGCAACATCGACACTGTTATTGAACTGAACTGAATCAACACTGAACTGAACTGAATCATCACTGAACTGAATCAACACTGAACTGAATTAAGATGAATAATGACTGTTGTCTCTAGAGCTGAATTTGAATTAGTCTCATTGATAATAAGCTGCTATAGAAATCAAGCTGACTGTTGAATGAGAAACGGTTGCTGTTGTGGAGTCCGGTGTGTGACGCTGGTGTCTGATCTCAGATCAGCAGGTTTCCCGGATGGAGCGTCTGGCGGGGCTGGTGGAGCAGTTGGAGGCGGACGAGTGGAAATATAAACCCATCGAGCAGCTCCTGGGATTCACGACCTCATGATATCTACACATCTCCATTAGCCCGTTTCAACTAGAGTTATGAATGTACGTGTACTATAGGGTTATATATCGGTTTGCACATTTTTAGAGTTTTTGTGATCATGTGTATAAATATGCATTGTGTTTCGAATAAAGTCTTAGTAATTCCTTAAAATAAAAATACATGAACAATAAAAATCTCTTTTTTTAAGCACAATCAATATGTTGCATGAGTTATTTTGAAGGATGCATTCAAATCTTGACATAGTTGAACATGAAATCCGCATTGATCCTGTCAACTTTCGTAATGCGTGTTCTTGGTGTGTCTGAGCACAATCTATCAATGCATGTTATTTCAAAGAAAAGAAAAACTCAAGTTTATTTATATGACACTTTTCACACACATCGTTTCAAAGCAGCTTTACTGAAAGTCGTTAATGTGTAATATCTTCATGCTCTATACAGTGGTGTAGAAAACTGATGTCTGGCTTTGAAAACTGACATCTTAATATTATTAAAAATGTGTTGAAGATTTTATAGTCACATTGTGTTGTTGTGATTCGAGTCGATTGTTTTATTTGTGATTATAACGAAATTAAACATGCCAAATTATGTGACATAACTGTCTATAATAAGAGATTATGAATGAACACATGCGAAAAACAAGAGAGAAACAATGAGATATTAATAACTGATTATGTTGTAGTCAATGTGCGCTTTTTCCTGTCGGCTTATGCAGGGTTTTTTGCATAGTAAAAAAAAGGTTTTTTGTTTTTCAAAAAAAAAATTGTCCGATAAATACCTTAGCCAAGTTTAGTATTTTGTTCTTCCCTCATATTTAAAATATTTATAAAATATTTTCCGCATATTTTAATAGTTTATTCGATGCAGTGTCATTAAAAACAAACATATCCATCACTTGTGGCTTCTGTAGTTGCACTGAATTGAATCAACACTGAATTGAATTGATCTGAATAACAACACTATTGTCGTTTTAGAGCTGCTTTACACCTGAGTTGAATTAGTTTCATAATTGATTAATTTTTGGAACATTGATTCTGTTATTGAACTGAACTGAATCAACACTAAACTGAATTAACACTGAACTGAATCAACACTGAACTGAATCAACACTGAAATTAATCAACACAACACTGAACTGAACTGAATCAACACTGAACTGAATCAACACTGAACTGAATCAACACTGAACTGAATCAACACTGAACTGAATCAACACTGAACTGACTCAACACTGAACTAAATCAACACTGAACTGAATCAATACTGAACTAAATTAACACTGAACTGACTCAACACTGAACTGAATCAACACTGAACTGAATCAACACAACACTGAACTGAATCAACACTGAACTGAATTAACACTGAACTAAATCAACACTGAACTGAATCAACACAACACTGAACTGAATCAACACTGAACTGAATCAACACTGAACTGACTCAACACTGAACTGAATCAACACTGAACTGAATCAACACTGAACTGAATCAACACTGAACTGAATCAACACTGAACTGAATTAACACTGAACTAAATCAACACTGAACTGAATCAACACAACACTGAACTGAATCAACACTGAACTGAATCAACACTGAACTGAATCAACACTGAACTGAATTAACACTGAACTGAATCAACACTGAAATGAATCAACACTGAAATGAATCAACAGAATTAACACTGAACTGAATCAACACTGAACTGAATCAACACTGAACTGAATCAACACTGAACTGACTCAACACTGAACTGAATCAACACTGAACTAAATTAACACTGAACTGAATCAACACTGAAATAAATCAACACAACACTGAACTGAATCAACACTGAACTGAATCAACACTGAACTGAATCAACACTGAACTGAATCAACACTGAACTAAATCAACACTGAAATGAATCAACACAACACTGAACTGAATCAACACTGAACTGAATCAACACTGAACTGAATTAACACTGAACTGAATCAACACTGAAATTAATCAACACTGAAATGAATCAACAGAATTAACACTGAACTGAATCAACACTGAACTGAATCAACACTGAACTGAATCAACACTGAACTGACTCAACACTGAACTGACTCAACACTGAACTGACTCAACACTGAACTGAATCAACACTGAACTGAATCAACACTGAACTGACTCCTGAATAATGACACTATTGTCTTGAGCTGCTTTATTAGTAGAGCTGGACGATCATTTTATGACAATATAAACAATCAATTAAGTAGTTTAGTAGTTTTCCTTTTCAGCTGATTTTTCAATTATCCTCTAACAAGTCCATGCATTTATTTATTCAAAGCATGAACCATTTGCAAAGAGCAAAGTGTGTCATATTTAAACTTGACCAGTATAAAAACATTTTTTCAGTGCATGATTTCTGTACAGTTCCAGTTGTTTAGTTTAGTCAACTGAGCAAATAAATAAATAAATAAAAGTGTATAAGAAAGCAGTTTTGCTTCAGCATGCAGTGGCTGAAGGCTAGTGTGTGTGAGAGACAAACGTGAGAGTCGTGTCACACACACACACACACACACGCAGACTGACGGACAGCAGCTGGAGAAGCAAAACAACACACACATTCTTTGTCCTCGAGCTGAAGCAGCTCCTACACACACATAAACAAGCCTCAGAGGTGTGTGTTTCACATCCCTCCATCAGAGCTCTCAGATTTGACATTTAAGATCAACTGGGGAATATTATACGGAAATAATACTAATAAAAGTTGGGGACCGTTGTAAGAAAGGGTAAAAGCAGCTGATGTAATGCGAGTCTCGTCACGTCGAGTTCCTTCAGATCTCGAGAGATGTTTATCAAGCCGAGAGCAGAGAAACTGCTGGAGACGACGAGCACTGGACGTCCTGTTCTGTTTCAGCTCAGAGATGTTGACTGAACACACACACACACACACACACACACACTGCTGGGTCCTAAAGCCGGACCCCGAGAGGGTGGAGCTCAGAAAACTGCATTACACACCAGAAATCTGAAGAAAGAATGAAAGAAAGAAAGAAAGAAAGAAAGAAAGAAAGAAAGAAAGAAAGAAAGAAAGAAAGAAAGAAAGAAAGAAAGAAAGAAAGAAAGAAAGAAGAAAACGTTTGCATGAAGATGTGTTGCAAGGAAGCGTTTTCATGACAATCAATTTTACATCTGTAAGAATTTTGCATCCATCCAGACATTTTAGTTTAGTATTTTATAATACGTATTCTTAATTAGTGATTTTCATTACTAATACAGTTTTTAACAATAGATTAAAGGCAGTACAACAAATACAGGGATGTATAAATACGTCATTTGGTAGTTAATGTTAATTTAAACAATATATTATTTTTATTTTAGTAAAGAAAATTAGTTTTGTGGTGTTTTTTGTGTTATAGAAATAAGAATTATAGGATTTAGCATTTAATTTTTAATTTTCTTCATTTTATTATTCTCTCTTTTAATTTTTGTTGTGAAATACGAGCATAAAATTTGACAGGTTTCTAATGCAGTGGTCAAAAGTGATGGGGATGTTTGCTTATAATGAGACCGGCAGTTTGATTAAACCATCAAAATATTTTATAAATTTGGTAAAGTTATTTATCTGACAAAATTACTTGATTACTTTTTTCAACAGGTTTTATTTTACTGACAGGAAAAAGCACACATTGACTACAACATAATCAGTTATTAATATTTTGTTGTTTGTGCATGTGTTCATGCATCATTTCTTTGTATGGACACAAATTATGTCACAATTTGGCATGGTTCATGTGTTATGATCACACATAAAACAACTGACTCCATCAAGCACAACAACACATTATGATCCCTGTACTGTACACTTCTGGATATTCAGCACATTGCGCAAACATTGCTCTTTCTTTGTTGTTTTCAGAAGCATAAAAGCCCTTCAGACTCAGTTCTGTTGCTGATTTTATGACAACATTTGGATCATTTACACTCATAAAGTATACGAGCCTCTGACTGAGACGCCGTGACGTTGTACAGTGTGTTTTGTTCGCGGTTGGGACACGTGTGTGTGTGTGTTTTCATTCAGAGGGAACTGTTTGTCCTCGCTCTGTGCTGAAGTACATCTGTGAAGTGTGGCTTCCGGCCAACAGCCCTCACGCTTCATGCTATAGCCCATACGTACAGGAATGTGTAGATATAAACGCCGTGGTGAAACTCTGAGGGTTTTCTGGAGACGGTTTCACCTAATTGATTTCTTGAGCAATTTGCTTAATTCTTTGTCCTGAAGAAATGGTTTATTATTCAAAGGGTTTCATTCAAATGTTTTAACCTAGGAAGCCTTCCAGCCATTGTTGAAGCATTTCGTGGAAATTATTACTGCTTTAGTTATAAAGGAGTTTTACTCAACAACATGCTTTTGATCCAAAGCAACCAGGTATTGCAGTTTTTAGTAACCCAGTTGTAGAGGATTAAACTTACAACCCAGTTACAGAAGAATATTTCTTTTCTAAAGTGACCACATTAATCCATAAAAAGTAGAAACTATGAAAAAAGTAGAAAATATGACTTAAAAGTCAAATTTCTGACATACTAAGTCAAAGTACTCACAAAAAAAAACTAAATTATGACATGAAAAGTGGAAATTATGACTTAAAGGGACAAAATTATGATATACTAAGTCAAAGTACTCACAGAAAAAAACTAAATTATGACATGAAAAGTGGAAATTATGACTTAAAAGTCAATTATGACATACTAAGTCAAAGTACTCACAAAAAAAAAACTAAATTATGACATGAAAAGTGGAAATTATGACTTAAAAGTCAAAATTACGATACACTAAGTCTAAGTACTCACAAAAAAAAACTAAATTATGACATGAAAAGTGGAAATTATGACTTAAAAGTCAAAATTATGACATACTAAGTCAAAGTACTCACAAAAAACTAAATTATGACATGAAAAGTGGAAATTATGACTTAAAAGTCAAAATTAAGATATACTAAGTCAAAGTACTCACAAAAAAACTAAATTATGACATGAAAAGTGGAAATTATGACTTAAAAGTCAAAATTCTGACATACTAAGTCAAAGTACTTACAAAAAAAAACTAAATTATGACATTAAAAGTGGAAATTATGACTTAAAATTCAAAATTATGACATACTAAGTCAAAGTACTCACAAAAAACTAAATTATGACATGAAAAGTGGAAATTATGACTTAAAAGTCAAAATTCTGACATACTAAGTCAAAGTACTCACAAAAAAACTAAATTATGACATGAAAAGTGGAAATTATGACTTAAAAGTCAAAATTATGACATACTAAGTCAAAGTACTCACAGAAAAAACTAAATTATGACATGAAAAGTGGAAATTATGACTTAAAAGTCAAAATTATGACATACTAAGTCAAAGTACTTACAAAAAAACTAAATTATGACATTAAAAGTGGAAATTATGACTTAAAATTCAAAATTATGACATACTAAGTCAAAGTACTCACAGAAAAAACTAAATTATGACATGAAAAGTGGAAATTATGACTTAAAAGTCAAAGTTATGACATACTAAGTCAAAGTACTCACAGAAAAAACTAAATTATGACACGAAAAGTGGAAATTATGACTTAAAAGTCAAAATTATGACATACTAAGTCAAAGTACTCACAAAAAACTAAATTATGACATGAAAAGTGGAAATTATGACTTAAAAGTCAAAATTATGACATACTAAGTCAAAGTACTCACAAAAAAACTAAATTATGACATGAAAAGTGGAAATTATGACTTAAAAGTCAAAGTTATGACATCCTAAGTCAAAGTACTCACAGAAAAAACTAAATTATGACATGAAAAGTGGAAATTATGAATTAAAAAGACTGATGACAGTCAAAGTTATGACATAAAAAACAAAATTATGAAATACAAAGTCAAAATTTTGATACTAAAATGATAATATGGCTTAAAATGTCAAAATAATGACTTAAAAAGTCAACGTCTTGACACAAAGTCATAATTATAAGATGAAGTCGAAATTATGAAACACTGAGTAAAAATTGTGGCTTAAAAAGTCATGATTTAAAAAGTCAAAATTATGACTTAGTCGAAATGATGACATACTAAGTCGAAATTATGACTTCGAAATTTTTGAAATGATGACATACTAAGTCGAAACTATGACGCTAATTCAATTTTATGATAAAAAAAAACTCAAATATGACATACTAAGTCAAAACTATGAGTTAAAAAGGTAAAAATTGTGGCTTGAAAAGTCGAAACGATGACTTAAAGTTGAATTTATGACTTAAAAATGTGTAATTATGACATACTAAGTTGCGATTATGACTTAAGAAACTAAAATATGACATAAAAAGTGGAAATTATGACTTAAAAAGACTGATGACAGTCAAAGTTATGACATAAAAACAAAATTATGAAATACAAAGTCAAAATGATGACGCTAAATCGAAATTATGGCTTAAAATGTCAAAATAATGACTTAAAAAGTCAACGTCTTGACACAAAGTCATAATTATAAGATGAAAAGTCGAAATTATGACACATTGAGTAAATATTGTGGCTTAAAAAGTCATGATTTAAAAAGTCAAAATTATGATTAGTCGAAATTAGGACATACTAAGTCGAAATTATGACGCTAATTCAATATTATGATTAAAAAAACTCAAATATGACATACTAAGTCAAAACTATGAGTTAAAAAGGTAAAAATTGTGACTTGAAAAGTCGAAACGATGACTTAAAGTTGAATTTATGACTTAAAAATGTGTAATTATGACATACCAACTTGCAATTATGACTTTAAAAACTAAAATATGACATAAAAAGTCAAAATTGACTTAAAAAGCTAAAATATGAAAAGTCAAAATTATGACAAAAAGTCGAGATGCAGACTAAGTTGGAATTTTGCCTTAGAAAGTCAAAAATTTTACACTTATGAGATGAAAAGTCAGAATTATGACACACGATTTTTCAACATTTAAAAATTTAAACTAAGGCCAAATCCTGGATTAATCTCAACGCTGTGAAAATGCTTTAAATCATGACATCATAATTTCAACTTTAATCTGATAATTATGACTTTTTGTCATAAATTTGACTTGTTTGTTTCCTTTCAATAGGCCAAAATTTGTTAAGAATCTAATTTCCTCAAACAACGACAAATAAACACATGCCTTTACATTTGAAGCTTGTTTATAAGGTGACTCGGATGTATATACAGTGATAATACGTGCTAATGTTGCATCATTCCTCAGGAAAGACAGGGTTTCTCATTCACCAAGCGTCTTCGAGACTCATTCGACTCCACAGAGGTCAGAGCTCCAGCAGTTGTCGTCGAGCAGTTTTGCTGAGGTGTGAAGAATCACAGGCGTTTCTAAATGCACCACATGCCTTTAGAGCAGATGAAACCTGTGTTTATGTTTGGACCCATTTCCATCCTATAGTCTAACACCAAGTGAACACAGAAAAGTCTCCTGACAGACATTTCGAGGCCTGTTGATGTTTTCAGTATTCATGCAGTGATTCGAATGTATTATGCAAAAGGATTCGAGGGTTTATCCTCTAGGAAAACACCCTTCACTGGCAAACAGAAGAAATGTTGTGGGGGCTGGAATGTGCCTGTCCGTGTGGGACGGCCTTAGTCCAGAGCCAGACCTTCATTCCCAACTTTAACCCTTCCTTCACTCCCCCGACTGGAGCCAAGCTTCATTAGCTCAAAAACCAAGATAAAACACAGTCTTAATCAAATAAAAACTGGACACACTTTCCAGTGAAGAGTTTCTAAATTTGTTTGCTCTTTCTTATGCACCAAAGTGTGTTAACTTGGTTAGTTTCAGCAGTCACATGTGAACAACCCCCAACCGCTTCAGACCATTTGTTGCTTTTAGTTTGGTTCTTTTAAAGAGGGTTAATGTGTGAAGTGTCCGTAGACTTTTTAAATCAAGATTTTTGGGGTAAAATAGGGAAAGTGTAAGTACTCAGCTAACAAAAACACATTCCTATTAAGTTATGAAAACATTCATTGTAAAAAAAAAAAAAAAAAATGTCTTAAAAGTATTTTTTCTTGGTTAGTTATATTAAGTGAATTCCATTGTATCATTTAAACATTATAATTGTTACTTTTAAATGTTCTCCGAACGTTCTAAAACAAGTCGTTACATTTAAAAAAAAATGTTGTGAGGATGTTATTAAAGACCACGAACGTTCTATTAACTTTACCGGAAAAACATTTGTTCGTTACTTTGAGAGAACATTATCCAAAGTTCTGAGAATGCATTTCATCATCGTAAACACATTTATATTGTTATTTTAATTAGCTATATGAGGTCATGAAGTCGCATGAATAAAAACAGTAGAAAATTAATAATTAAACAGATAAAACAGTTGAAACGTGACAGCATAAATTGGAAGTGTCCGTGTTTATTCAGTGAAGTCAGTCATTGACTTCACTATTTCACAATACAAACTGCTGTTTCGATTCGAGATGCAAATCATCATATCGTTCAGTTGAGTCACACCACTTGCAAATGAGCAGGACGTGAGATTCGCCACTACATGTCCTGAGAGAGGACAATGGGTGAATGAGAAGTGTGAACTATCCCCTCCTCCACTGGAGACAATAGACGAGCTGCAGATTCTCATTTCTCCGTGTTACCAGGCGAACTTGGGACGCGAAAGACGTGACGTTAGCGCTGATTGGCTGTAAAGTCCGAGGGGGCGTGGCCAGCGGGTATATAACGAGGCGCTGAACGGGTTGCGTCAGTGTTTTGCAGAGACTCTGCAGATACTAACAGCTGCTGCACTTAATCCGGTTCACACAGGTCTTTGTTAGTTGTTCGTCTTTGTTACGGACTTTTTTTTATGAAGGAACGTACACACAATTCATCGCATTTGAAGATATACAGCACAGATTATCGGTGAGTTATGTTTAACAGGGCTGTTTTTATTGTCTTACCTGCTGTTCATTCAAAACCGTGAAGTACAATGAGAGAGCAACAATGCACATAGTCCTGTTCTGTTTGCTTCAATGTTATCATCAGCCGTGCAAAATTAAAAGCATGGTTTATTTTAGTTATGTAAAGACACTCTAGTTTGGCTGACTTGTTTACCAGTTGGTTTTGTGTCTCGCGCATGCATAATAAAAACCAACCTTTTCTTCTACAGACTCTTAATAATGCAGCTGATTTCCAACCTTTCATCTGAAGACTCAAGTCTCACATCCACCCCAACATCTGACGCTCCATCCAAGCGCTTGTCCTGGAGCAAACTATTGCAGAAACTGCACAGCATCCAAAGCATGGACTCCGATTCAGACACGCACAGCAGCTTAGACGATGCATCAGATGCTGGTAAATATCAGAACCGGATCTAATGCACTTTTCCCAACTCTCATGCAAGATCTTGATTTTAATGCATGCATTTGTCTAACGCAGGTTCCCTATCCATACCAGATCTGTCAGAATCCGAGATGTTTTTCGACCCCGCTGAAGAGGCATTGTGCAAAGAAGTGGTGCAACTCATCGCACTTAACCTGACCGATGCCAAAGATGGTGTCCTGCACTGTTCCAAACTCCTTATTCCAGAGAAACTTCTGGAGCACATCGGACACGAGCTGGTGCATCTGTCCGTCAGCGAGCCCTGTGGTCTGCGAGGTGCCCTCATCGATCTGTGTGTGGAGCAGGACAGCGTATACGAGGCTGCGGGACAGATCGCGGTCGACCCGTATCTGGTGCCCACGTTCCAGCTCACCCTAGTGCTGAGGCTCGACTCCAGGGGCCTGTGGCCGAAGATCCAGGGGCTTTTCACCGGCAGATCCCCGTCGTCTCCGGTTGTTCGACGTGCACTTAAACTGAGCACTGGATTTCGAGTTATTAAAAGAAAACTGTACAGCTCTGAAGAGCTTTTGATTGAAGAATGCTGAGACCGACTCCATACATGTCATGGACTTTTACTAGGTTTTTTTTTAAATTAAGCCTCTTGTAACCATTCAGTCTCGTTGCCCATAAAGAGCCCTGAAGTTACAATCGTGTTGTATGACTTTAACGCGGTAAATGACCAACTCGCAGGGCATTTGTAATGCTGATTTCTAGGGTACATTAAAAAGACTTTGTGATACTTTGTTTGTTACTGATGTTGCACTTTTGCTGCCGTTCCAGTCACGCAGGACTTTCGGGAACATCTACCTCAGGTTTATGGAAACCAGATATGGCAGCTATTTTCCATGCAAAACATTGTTTTTCGTCTATGCCAGTTTGTTCAAAGATGTGTGAATGCAGTTATTGTGCCCTTACATCAAATGGAAGGTCTTTTAACTAATTTTTTTTTATTATAATTTTTTTTAATGCTCATATGCATAATCCATGCATCTTATTTATTTGATATTCAAATGCAACATGTTGGGTTTTTTGTACTTTGAAAGAAATGCAAAAAATAAATCTTTTTGAAGAATTAATGTCTTTGGTTTTCTTGAATGCTTTCGGAAAATATATGCAACACAAACATATCCTCCTGGGACCCAAGAATAGACTTGTCCACTGTAGTGGACATTTTATTTTAGTGAATTTCTCTGACATCATACATGTCACATGACACAACCTGGGTGTCCTGTAAAGAGCACATTCAGGACTTTTCCGAGATACCAAATGTTTGGAGGTTTCACCGTGAAAACAACTTCTCCTTGGTCTTTAAAAATGTCTGACATTAATTTAGTGATCAAATGTAGCATAATAATATATTGTAATAATTTAAATTGGACTACTTTTTCAAATCGTATTTCATAAAACATGTCAGGAAAATGTTAAGGGGTTTCAAATAAAAAAATTACTTTCTGTTACAGAACAGGGCATTGATTTCAAACGTGTCCACTGTAGAGGACATCAGGACTAACATCATGTTTATCAGGCATTCTGGGAGACACAACAAGTGAATGTAGAAATAAATTATACATCAATATTCCTATGAAATATTAGATATTATTACTATAGATACTATTAAATATTAGATATTATTATTAAAATGTTGCCAATTATTACACATATTTTTTCATTAAATGTTGCTCCAAGAACACATTAATGTGCAAATTAGATAGTGTATAGATACATTGCATTGAATGGGAATATTAATTTATGGCCATTTTACCCACATATTGCAAAAAGCAAAATGGTGTATCAATTCATTCCATTATTTCTTTCATAACATAGTGGAGAATAATCTTAATACAAATTTTGGTTGAAAAAATCCTGAAACCCCAAAATTTATTGGTGATTGAAAAAAAATCCCATTGTTTTTGCCTATACATATAATTTAATGTCATTTTATTTTTTAAACAACTTAGTCCTGGCGTCCACTACAGAGGACATAGCATAACGTATGAATAAAATATTATTTTATATATATGTTTTTTTTTTTACCATTTGTTTATTGTGCTCTAAACAGTGTGAAGACATGGGAAAAAACTAAATTAAAAAAAAAAAAATGTTTCTGTGTCTCAGGAGGATATTACAACTTAAAGCATTTTGTGACACTTATCCAACGCAACTTGAATTGTATTACTGGTACAGTTTGCATTTAATCACTTCATGCCTGCCACATATTTGCTATTCAAATACAGTGTGCACTGTTTTATTATATAGTGCATTAGTTATTCTCACAATTTATGATGCACTGAATAATCTCATAACTACAGATATAATGCATTATATTACTCAAAACGCATAACTAATTATGTGTGACAAGGAAACGGCAATGTGGTTAGATATTTGAGAAAAGATTTAATGCATTACAACGTGCATTATGAATACCCTGATAATGCATTATGCACAATTTACTTTTTTTGGAAAAATGCTCCATTATTGCCTCTTATTTTAATGTTGAGGTGGAAGCACTAGGCCACTGACACCGAGAACTGTGTCTTACAATTATTAAAATCAGTGGTGGAATGTAACGAAGTACAAATACTTCGTTACTTTACTTAAGTAAATTTTTCACGTATCTGTACTTTACTTAAGTAGAATAAATAGTGCATACTTTTTACTTTTACTTCGTTACATTTTGCAGCAATTATTATACTTTATACTCCACTACATTTCTACAACGTTATGTTAGATTTTCGTTAAATTTTCTGATCAGTTTTTCCCTGCCAAAACGTCATCCTGACCGTCCGTTCATCGCACGTTTCTGTCTCACCAGTGAAGTTTGGTTGCCATAGATATATCAACCCAGTCACACTAAATGCGTCTCTATAGCACGCAGTGTGTTTATCGTGCAATTTATACGCGAAAATTAGTTTTTACATGCATAGGAAACGCATTGGTAGGTTTAGTAGTGATGTGGGGTGCGTGTGTATTATACGTTTGGTTACGATTAGTATGGCAAGCCAAGAGGTTCAGAATTACGCCATAAATGAATCGCGTTTACAGCAAACGCCGTCATATACGGCGTTTTAACATAATATGTGTTTATATATATATATACCGTATATAGTAAGGGTATATACAGTAAGCTTGATGTGTAGGCTATATTGCCTAATTGCAAGCTTGTTCAGAAATGGTGACAAAAACTTAAAATATAACTGCTTTTCCATCATATTGAACACCATTATATGAGTATTAGGTTGAATGAGTTAGAATGAACTGTTTTATTAATCATTAGAATATAGACATTAAGAGAATAAATTGTTATGCAAGTACTTTTAATACTTAAAGTACATTTAAAATCAGGTACTTTTTACTTAAGTAGGGTTGTCATTGTGGTACTTCTACTTTTACTAAAGTAAATATGTCTCTGGTTATTTGTACTTTTACTTAAGTACTGAGATTCAGTACTTCCTCCACCACTGATTAAAATATATATACAGATAATGCACTTTTACAAAATGTAAAAAATATGGCCTTTCAATTTGGTACTAAAATGATTTATTAATAATCTGATCAATGAATGAGTATTCTTAAATGAGTAATATTAAATGAAGGGCTTGTCTTTTCTCCACACACAGTCAGATGTGTGACTATGAACGTGCTGAAACATGATTCAGCAGCGTCTAAAAACACACACACACACACACACACACACACACACACACACACACAGAGGACAGTGGCACATTCAATCTTTATTTCTATTCTGAGTGAAATAATTGCAGCATAGTCTCTGCCAGCGATGAAATATTTCCACTAAGTCATGTAGAAAATAAACCTTCGTATGAAATAAATAT
>JARWKJ010000018.1:1595234-1607734 GCA_029959095.1 Rhinichthys osculus | reverse complement strand
AAACATGCTAGCAACGTGTTAAATCATAGTAGAAACATTCTAGCAACATATAAAAACATGTTAGCAATGCGTTACTTCATGCTAGAAACATGCAATGTGACAAATCATGTTAAAACTTGCTAACAATCTGTAACTTCATACTACAAACATGCCTAAATCACATTTTGAATCATGCTAAAACATGTTTGCAATGTTAAATCATTCAAGCTACATGTTGAAACGTACAGATAAATCATACTAGAAAAATGCTAAAACATGTTAGCAATGTGCTATTTGTGTTAGAAACATGTTAGCAATGTGCCATTTTTATACTAGAAACATGCTAGCAACGTGTTAAATCATACTAGAAACATGCTAGCAACATATAAAAACATGTTAGCAATGCGTTACTTCATGCTAGAAACATGCAATGTGATAAATCATGTTAATAAAGCTAAAACATGTTTGCAATGTTAAATCATTCAAGCTACATGTTGAAACGTACAGCTAAATCATACTAGAAATATGCTAAAACATGTTAGCAATGTGCTATTTGTGTTAGAAACATGTTAGCAATGTGCCATTTTTATACTAGAAACATGCTAGCAACGTGTTAAATCATATTAGAAACATTCTAGCAACATATAAAAACATGTTAGCAATGCGTTACTTCATGCTATAAACATGCAATGTGATAAATCATGTTGAAAAAAGCTAAAACATGTTTGCAATGTTAAATCATTCAAGTTACATGTTGAAACACGTAGCCTACAGCTAAATCATACTAGAAATATGCTAAAAGATGTTAGCAATGTGCTATTTGTGCTAAAACTTGTTAGCAATGTACCATTTATATACTAGAAACATGCTAGCAACGTGTTAAATCATACTAGAAACATGCTAGCAACATATAAAAACATGTTAACAATGCGTTACTTCATGCTAGAAACATGCAATGTGATAAATCATGTTAAAAAAGCTAAAACATGCTAAAACATGTTTGCAATGTTAAATTATTCAAGCTACATGTTGAAACGTACAGATAAATCATACTAGAAATATGCTAAAACATGTTAGCAATGTGCTATTTGTGTTAGAAACATGTTAGCAATGTGCCATTTTTATACTAGAAACATGCTAGCAACGTGTTAAATCATAGTAGAAACATTCTAGCAACATATAAAAACATGTTAGCAATGCGTTACTTCATGCTAGAAACATGCAATGTGACAAATCATGTTGAAAAAAGCTAAAACATGTTTGCAATGTTAAATCATTCAAGCTACATGTTGAAACACGTACAGCTAAATCATACTAGAAATATGCTAAAACATGTTAACAATGTGCCATTTGTGCTAAAACTTGTTAGCAATGTACCATTTATATACTAGAAACATGCTAGCAACGTGTTAAATCATACTAGAAACATGCTAGCAACATATAAAAACATGTTAGCAATGTGCCATTTTTATACTAGAAACATGCTAGCAACGTGTTAAATCATAGTAGAAACATTCTAGCAACATATAAAAACATGTTAGCAATGCGTTACTTCATGCTAAAAACAGGCAATGTGATAAATCATGTTAAAAAAGCTAAAACATGTTTGCAATGTTAAATCATTCAAGCTACATGTTGAAACGTACAGATAAATCATACTAGAAATATGCTAAAACATGTTAGCAATGTGCTATTTGTGCTAAAACATGTTAGCAATGTGCCATTTTTATACTAGAAACATGCTAGCAACATATAAAAACATGTTAGCAATGCGTTACTTCATGCTAGAAACATGCAATGTGACAAATCATGTTAAAAATGCTAAAACATACTAGCAATCTGTTACTTCATACTAGAAACATGCCTAAATCACATTTTGAATCATGCTAAAACATGTTAACAACTTGACAAAACATGCTAACAATGTGCTAGAATAGAGTAAAATCTTCAAATTAGTTAATGTTAGCTAGTTAATGTGCACTACGTTTATTCATCTCCGTTTACATGTTCATCTCAGCTCAGGTCCATTAAATAATATTAACAGATGGAACATAAGAATTTAATAAAGTACTAGTAAAATTAAAAATTAACTTAGATTAATAAGTGCGTGTTCATGTTAACTAATGACTAATTAACAAATTAAGCCTTTATCCATGTAACGCATGTTTGAATAAATCTCTCACAAGTTTATATTACAGTCACAGTTCAAATGTTTATATTTCAAAAACAAATGAATATATATTTAAAAACGTATTATTTGGTGTTGATTATTAAATGAAGTTTATTTTGGGTTTTCGGCTAAAGGAAAACTTTAATTTGATCAGTGACTGAAGCAGTTTCTGAAACTGCAGATCAGGGTCCAGAACGCGACCTCTGACCCCACGGGCCGCACCGGCTCGTCACAGCATCAGTCCTGCTATTGATTGGTGTGCCGTCGTCACGGCGACCCTGCGTGGACCGGCACCGTCTCGGCGCTGGAGCGGATCAATGCACTCCTGACGCCTCACAGCGATGTGCAAACACTGCACTTCATATCAAAGCTATGACATCGAGAAAGCAGTGTAATAATTTCTGGGTCACTCATTAAATGTGAGTGCATGTTCACTGATAATGTGACGAAAGGTCAAGATGTTCACATGCTCAGTGCCACTCATTTGCATATTTAATAAGTTACCTACAATTAGAATTCATTTTATGCACAAGTTTTTATACACATTTTTTTATGCTGCGGTTTCATTTAATATGTGCATACATAATATAATATACATTTAATTTAATATAACATAAGATAATAATATAAATTAAATGTATTAATTTAATATAATACAGCATAATATAGTATAGCATAATATAATATATATATTACTGCTGTCAAATCGATTAATCATGATTAATTGCATCTAACTAAAATTATTTATTATTATTATTAAATTATATATATACCGGTAAGTGTGTGTGTAAAATTTTTATGTAAAGCATTTTGAATTACTATTTGCATATAAAATGTGCTATACAAATACTCTTGGTCCTGTAATGAGAATGAAGTTTAGATACGAAATCTTCATGTAACTCTATTGATTCTGACAACACGAGTGCTGAAGAAATCTGATGTGCAAATGTGAGTATTGGAAGAGCAAAAGAGCAACGGTGCTGTTTAAAGTGCCTGGAGATGCAGTGTGAAAGTAGATAAAGAGAGAGTGAGAGAGTGAGAGAGAGAGAGAGAGAGAGAGAGAGAGAGAGAGAGAGAGAGAGAGAGAGAGAGAGAGAGAGAGAGAGGGAGAGAGAGAGAGATACGGTAGAACAGAGAGAGAGAGAGAGAGAGAGAGAGAGAGAGAGAGAGAGAGAGAGAGAGAGTGAGAGAGATAGAGAGAGATACGGTAGAACAGAGAGAGAGAGAGAGAGAGAGAGAGAGAGAGAGAGAGAGAGAGAGAGAGAGAGAGAGAGAGTGAGAGAGATAGAGAGAGATACGGTAGAACAGAGAGAGAGAGAGAGAGAGAGAGAGTGAGAGAGATAGAGAGAGATACGGTAGAACAGAGAGAGAGAGAGAGAGAGAGAGAGAGAGAGATACGGTAGAACAGAGAGAGAGAGAGAGAGAGAGAGAGAGAGAGAGCAACACTTCCAAAGTGCTATCCTGACTTCATAAAGTGAAACAATAAAACAACTTCAACATTTATTTGGTGAAAAAAGAGATTGTATCTACAATCAGCAACATATACTGAAGCCCGTCACACACAGAGGGAGGAGTCGACTAATCAGTGATGCTCTCACACACACACACACACACACACACACACACACACACACACACAGGATTCTAAATTGTTCATAAACTGTTCTACTTCCTTTTTTTATGTATGTATATGTGCATGTATGATGATCCATCATTGAGAGAGAGAGAGAGAGAGAGAGAGAGAGAGAGAGAGAGAGAGAGCGAGAGGCTGCCAGATACGTGTGTGTGTGTGTGTGTGTGTGTGTGCCACAGCCTGAGAGACACCAGGTGAATGTGTGTATAATGTGTGTGTTTGACCTCATTGTGTTTCCCCACTGTACACCACAGTAACCCTCAGTAATGTGTGTGTGTGTGTGTGTGTGTATATGTTAAAACACTATGGTATCAACTGTACACAGATATTCTAATTTGTTACACTGTTAATTTGTACAATTAATTTAATTTGTACATTTAAATTTAAGTTATGTTATAATATATATTATTAATATTTAATATTTTATATATTTTATTATTTTAATATTTTATTATTTTATATTTATTAATTATTCTATGTATTCCAACCTCATGTCATGCCAATAAAGCAATTTTGAATTTGAATATATATATATATTATATATATATATATATATATAGAGAGAGAGAGAGAGAGAGAGAGAGAGAGAGAGAGAGAGAGAGAGAGAGAGAGAGAGAGAGATATGTACAAACATGCCACAACCTGAGGGGCAGTGAATGACCGACACACACACACACACACACATACACAAATATATCCAACATTGTGTTAAATGTTTATATATAATATATATATATTATATATTTTATTTGTATATTTTGTATATGCTTTGGCAACATTGTTTCAAAAACTTTCATGCCAATAAAGCCCCATTGAATTGAAATTGAATTGAGAGAGAGATTAAATTAAATTAAATTAATTCATATTTTGGGAGAAAACTCTTGCTGAATCACAACAGCAGCAAAGTATGTAACAGCCTGCCACAAACTACGAGAGTCAGCCAGTGGACAAAACTAAAGTCTGAATGTTGGTTCAAAACTGTGTTTGTTTTTTTGTGTGTTTATTTTCATTTTGATATATTTCATTTTGATATAAATGTAATGTATTCATGCATTTGTTTACATTATTAATTTATTGATTATTTGTTCATTGCCTATGTAATGCCCAATGCTTTGGCAATACTGTATAAGTCATGCCAATAAAGCTCATTTGAATTTGAATTTGAATTTGAGAGAGAGAGAGAGAGAGAGAGAGAGAGCGAGCGAGAGACACTCACAGTCTGAAGCTGAGGCTGTAGGGAGGGTTGGTCACCATGATCTGACTGAGAGCCGAGACGATGACGAGGATGAGGATGGGCATCAACTGCATGAGGAGAGCAAGACCTCCCTGAACACACCAGCGTATTAATATCAGTCATCAGAACTCATTTCTGCAGTACAGTGTGATTATTGAGTATGAATATAGTTCTGGAGGCTCATCGCTGCCCTCTGCTGTTTCACACCAGCGCTTCACTGGGCCTCTCTAAAGCCTGTGTTCAAATTAGTCCATTCAAATTAATATTAATATATATTAAAATGATTTAAACAAGTAAATAATAAGAAAGAAAAAAAATAATAAATATCATATATAATAATAAATAAATATGTGCAAGTAAAATGTATAGGTAATAAAAATATCTAATAGGAAAATATAAGCTACTGGCACTTTTTTAAAGTGAATTCTGTAAATGAAAAATATACTTGTATTAATCAATATACATTAATGCATATAATTCTATAATATATGAATGCACATTTCTCACCCCTCTGTGTTCTCCTCTCTCGCCCTGATTCTGATTAAAGCGCATCCGTCCGTTACTGTACATGTGAACGTTACCTGTAGAAACACACGTCTTTATTTAGAGCCTCGGGAACTCATGGTGTGTGTGTGTCACTCACTCACACACTCACTCACACACTCACACACTCACTCACACTCACTCACTAGTAGTTAATAGCCTACACCACCTGTCAAAATGATTGATTGACAGGTGGGCGTGGCTATCCTTTGATCTTCCCCCGCCCCTTCCTGTTCCTCCCCTTCCTGTCCCGCCCCTTGTCCCGCCCCTTCCGGTTCCTCCCCTTCCTGTTACCTTTGACCTAGTTCCGCCCCTTCCTGTTACCTTTGACCTAGTTCCGCCCCTTCCTGTTAAACTTTCTGTCAAAATGATGGATGACGGCCTTTATCTAGTTCCGCCCCTTCCTGTTAAACTTTCTGTCAAAAATGATGGATTGTTTGAAGTTTGTTTGATCTAGTTCCGCCCCTTCGTGTTAAACTTTCTGTCAAAATGATGGATTGTTTGAACAAGAAAAAGGGCTGTATAGGATGTGTGACAGATAGTTTGATCGTTTGAACAAGAAAAAGGGTGTATAGGATGTGTGACAGATAGTTTGAGATGTATTGGCTTTGATGTGACAGTTTGTCTAATCGTTTGGAGTTTGTTGTTACAGTTACAAAGCGATGGATTGTTATTATTTAGCGCATCCCCTCGCTATGCCTAAGCTTATCATAGCAGGTGTGTGTGAAAGTGATAAGAAAAAAACTGTTATAGCTTATCTGACACAAAGTTAAAAAATAAATGTATTCAGTGAAGCATTTCCGATTAAAAAAATGGAGACATTAAAATTGTAAACAGTTAAAATGTATTACAGTTGAATAATATAAAACATACAGTTTATGTAAAACAAAAAAGTTGAAATAAAATGATCTCACACTGACTCAAAACATAGGGAGCGCTCCTCTATGTGTGTGTGTCTTTGTCAGAGCAGTAAAGGATACGGCGCATGCACTTATCTGTCTGTTTAGATAAAATAAAATAATCTTGCATGTTTTACTATAGTTTATCTGACACAAACGTAAAAAATAAAATGTATTCAGTGAAGCATTTCCAATTAAAGAACGGAGACCTTAAAAATGTATTAGAGTTGAATAATATAAAACATACAGTTTATGTAAAACCTCACCCCAAAAAGTTGAAACAGTTGTTGAACAGTTGTAAACATGTATGAATGATCTCCCTCTGCCTCAAAACATAGGGAGCGCGCCTCTATGTGTGTGTGTGTCTTTGTCAGAGTAGTAAAGGATGCGCCGCGTGCACTTATCTGCCTGTTTAGATAAAATAAAATAATCTTACATGTTTTACAGAGTTGGAAGAAAAATCCCACACGGTAGCGCCGGATCTCTCTGAAAACTATCTCCAATTATATATTTTTTTGGACCGTAACCAGCTAGGGAGTCGTGTGTGTGTGTGTGTGTGTGTGTGTGTGTGTGTGTGTGTGTGTGTGTGTGTGTGTGTGTGTATGCACGCGTATGTTGAAACAGCATGGATCTCCTCCCCTCCCTCCACATTGCTGGGGACCTTGAAAGTTTATCTCACACAGAAGTTGAAAAAGCATGTTGTTCATTTAAAATCTTACTTAATTACTGAAGTTGAAAAGCATTCTATTCCTTTAAAAGTGTATAAATTAAAATATATCATATATAAAATAAATAGTTTACTAAATTACTGAAGTTGAAAAGCATTCTGTTTATTTAAAATAAATATTTTACAAATTTACTGTACCAATTATGTTAGATTTAGATAAAAATAAAAAAACATCTTGCATTTTCACCAGGGTTGAAGTAGCTCATATCACATAGATGTCCATATTGACCATTTAAAGTTTAAAAGAACCGCAGAGTATTTCTCTCACTCTTACACCAGCGTTTGACAGTCATAGGGGTGTGTTCAGTGATCAGAATGAGACTGTGAATGTTTTGCTAAATTTATTTCATAGTGTATAAGCATTAAAAGTTTGAAATAGACCTTTTTAAAAATATGATTTTAATTAAATTAAATGAATTCATAAAAAACAAATATGCTATATCGATGGTCTCTGGGGAAAACTTGACTATATTTTTTTATTTATCAGGGTGCATGTATGTAAAGAACTTTGAAATTTGCGGCTCTCACAAGTTATCTCACACATTGTGTGAAAATGTTTAATAATTCCTCAAGTAGTATCTGTGAGAAAACCCCCACATAGGCCTATCTGTAGTGAGAGACCCCCATTGATAGCCTGCTTATAAGCTCCTTCCGATCACCAGCACATCTTCAGAGAAATACGTTACTTTATAATAATGTTAGCTTCAGGATATAGGATGACAGAGTAGATGAGCCTCTGTGCATCATGTAATGTTAGTCTGCTAACGCCTTTCCAGAGCCAAAGTTTTGTTCGTACTAAATTTATTTCAAAGCATAATCGTAAACGTTTAAATATGAGCTTTTAAAAATGAAAAGATTGTTTAAATTAAATCTTTACAGTTTTAATACATTCGTATCTTTTAGAAGATTACTGTAATTATTTTGTTTAACGGTGACCTAAAGTATAATTGTTATTAATATAGCCATAATGATTTTTGTACTGTAACAGCATATTCTACCCCGCACACCTAAAAACGACCATCACAGAAAATTGCATTTTTACATTGTTTTTTACATACTGTTTTGCACTGGTTCCATAAAATCAAATAAAGTATATAACTCAATGTATAATGACAAATGTATTCAAACAATTTAACCTTAGTTTTAGCTAAATTAATATATATATATATAAATTATATATATATAAATATAAAATAACTCACACTCACAATAGCTTCACACCCTCACAGAGACGAGAGGAGTGACAGTCCAGATGAGCCTCTGGGGTCACAATGCCCCAGCATATGCAATGCTAGTCTGCTTTTCAGAGGTTTATTCATATTAAACTCGTTTAAAAGCATAATCTTAAAAGTTTAAATGAGATCTTTTAAAATTGAAAAAAAAAACTGTTTAAATCAAATCTTTAAAGTTTTATTAAAATCGTATCTTCTATTTATCTTCTTAGAAGACTTCTGTATGATATAAATGATTTTCATAAAGGTATTATTTTTACTAAACATTGTTTGTTCAAAAAATAAAAAATGTTATAAATCAAGAACTGTGCTTAGGCGTCTTAGATCTTATTTCAAATAGTTTTTGTCCATGCGACATGAAACATGTTGTCAAAGTTTGTCACAAAGTTTTTGTTGTTTTAAAAGAAATCCCAGGACTCTACATTGCTCTTATTTAGATTAAGTTGTATCATTTAGAAAATCACCACACATTTTCAGAGACGCAATGTGCCTCTGTGCTCCATGACGCAGCATAAGTTTGTCTTGAGCGAATATTTAATTTTACTCGTCTTAATTCAAAGCATGTTCTTACTTTTTCTGCGGTAGCTACGACCTATTGTACGTATAAGATATATCATATTTACTTTTCTTGCATCTCTCAAACTATCCTTATTCATTGTGGAAGCACACAGGGGTGAAACCCTTCACTGAGAATATACTATCGGTTATCTACTCAAAATATATGTAGAAGTTTAAAATGTTAGCCTTTGTTGATGCGACAGGCCACATGAACAGACATTGGGGAGAGCTGATGATACTATAGCAGGAAACATGCCCCTTTAACCTCCTCCATTTTTGTAGGCTTTTTGTTAAATACCCTATAGCTTAGTCCTTAAAAGGTACGCTGTGTAGGAATTTCCCCATCTAGCGGTAAAATAGTATTTTGCATTCAAACGCATAGTGCTCTCTAGCGCTTCGCTTTTTCAAATGCATGTTGCAACTACGGTAACCGCTATGTGCCAAGAAGCTACGACATGTCGTCCAATTGCACTTCATCGAGTTTAACTATACACGTTCTACCGTTATGTTGCCTATATAATGAATTACACAACCACGGAATCAAAAAGCTTGTAATTTAGACCATAACACTGACTTAACTGTTGACGAGAAAGCAGGACTTCAGTGTCCCTTTCAAAGTCTTTCTCCTTCATTAGCTCTATCCACCTGGGAAAAGCCACCCCGATATTTACCCTCGTTTTGAATTTGCCGGTCGCGTTTCCTTTTAGATTAAATTTTTAAGCTACGAGGATTGCATTATGAAGTGCCGTGCAATCTTTCAAATTTGCCGGGGGAGTGACAAGCGCCTCTCACTGACCTTCTTGTGTCCGTTTCAGATGGTTTCAGTCAGCCGGCTCTAAACGAAAACGTGTTGTAGAAACGCGTTGAGGTAGCCTAGTGCTTTTTGTACCCCTCCGCTATTATAGTTTTTTCAAGATGGCGGAACGACATGAAGGCCTCCATGGACTTACCCGTCAGAACATTGGCAGAGCTAATTTTACACCAATGAGGTCATATTTATGAATAAAGCCATTGAGCTATAAAAATACTTTTTAATTCCCCTTAAAACCAAAGATTAAGTTTAATGACACAACGGTCCACCCAAAATCAAATACTTTATACGATTTGTATTACACTTTTCAAAGGGTAATCTTACTTTAAAGTTTGAACAAAAATGTAAAAGCGCTTCTTCATTTTTGCCGTGTTCTGACACAATGTCATTAATTGGTACTTTTTTCCTTTAAACTTCTTTTAAAATATACTTTTCTTATTTATACAAAGGTTCAATTTCAATTCATTTCCTAGCAAGTATAAAGTAAAAAATATGATACATGATATGTCTGATGCAAAGTTTTTTGCAAAAAAAAATATGTGCCGCAAAACACCAAACAGTTCAACTCAGACGTAGACTAAAAATTCCCTTGGCTAGAAAAAATCTCTACAAAAGATCGTTTCTTCCTATGGCAGTGATTATCTTAAATCGTACAGTGTTTTAATTGAAACAATAGAGCAACTGTTTAACTATATTATTTTTTGTATTTGTGTTGTTGATATGTGATGTGTCTTATGGTACAATGTCAAAGAAAAATTTCCACTCTGTGAAAACAGACTGGACAATAAAGTTCAATCAATCAATCAAACGTAAGGTGGTTTTCCAGATTTTCCGCCAAAAATCAAATACTGTATTAACCTTTTCAAAGATTAATCTAGCTTATAAAGTTAGAATACAAAACCAAAGATATCTTCATACCTGTTGTGTTCTGACACAAGGCCATTAACCGGTTCTTTTTTCTTTTATAAATTTACTGTCTACAAATATCAGCCTGATAAATATGTACTTAATACACGATTAAACAAGATAATCATGCTACCAAATACGTCTGACACAATGTTTTTAAGAAAAAGCAGTGTTTTAAAATGCAACTAAACCAGATGATTTTTCTTTTGACAAACCTACAGAAATGCCTGTTGATTACTAAGTTTCAGGCATAGCTCAACCATGCAATGTTTGAGAAAGCTAATATTGGTGTAATCTTTGCTCGGTCTCACCCACAAACGCAAAACTTGGTGTTGGGTGATTCGGGCATAGCTTTTTACTAAAAGAAAATATTATGGAAGTCATTATCAAACTATTTTATTTATTAATATTAGGGTTACCTGCTGATTTAAAGTTTTTGTTATTAACTAATACCTTTATTTTTTTACATCCAGCACAAATTTTTTCAAAAATTGTTCTCTGACCCCAAATAAACAGATAATGGAATGTTCACAAGTTACAGTTAGATATTCTCCAGCTTAGTATGTGTGTAAATAGTGGTGCTTAAATGTTTGGCTGTATTTTGTCACACCGTAGTGATGCAAAGTTTCACACTCTTGTAAAGACTATGGTCTAACTGTAAAACATAATCTTTATACATGAATTCAAAAGACCAAATCAATAAGAAAAGCACCGTTTATAATAATACATACACAAAAGTTCAAAAATGATGGTTTTATTACTATTACTATTCAGATACCAGACGACACTGGTTCACATTTTGAATGTGTGTCTGTTTTAGGTGTGACTTTTCTTTGAGAGCCGTCAACATTCATTGTTTATAGGAATAAATGACCATTAATTCCCCAGATTAATTAGTGTTTGTACTCTGATGTATTTCTGTTTGACTAAATTGCAACTTTACCTCTATCTACGATGTGGCATCACACAAAGTATTAACATGCTGTTAATATAAGCAAGTATTACTTGAGTTACTTACTTATAAGTAACTATTAACACGAAAAGCAAGCGCATGCTGTTTTACACGTAAACTATTACAACAGAATCACATATGACTATTGCACTGAGAGAGGCGTATTCATTAAGACTGTTAAACAAAGTTCGGTGTTTAAAATTAAAATTGCACAAAAGTAATTGCTAGTGATCAACTTGCTAAAAAGTAAATTCAGCGTGACCCAACAAATACGAAAAGCCATTCGTGAGCAGTTTTGAAAGTTTGTAATTGACATCATGTTTCTTTTTGTTTTTGTACAGTTTGCAAAAACTATAGTCTACGAACGTGGTCAAACATAGGAGTTTATGAAAAACATGAACAGATATTTCTACATGAGATATTTATTTAAGAACATCTTTCAGCTATGTCTACGAAACATCGACATGAAAGATGAGTATTTCTGTTTTTCTGTTACCTATAAAACTATTATACTTCAAACTCGTATAGCTATTGCCCATTTCACAGCACAGTCATAGATACATCGTTATGTTGTGTATGTCGCTAAACAACGGTTAAGCTAATGAATAACCGTTGAAAGGCGGGATGATTCTTTTTTTTTTATTATTATTATTTTTTTTTTTATCCATCTACACCGATACTTTGACACAAGAGTTTTAGGCAAGGGTCTTTTAGGAAAACAGACGTTGTGTTTTATGTCTTAATAATCGTTCTTCTTTTAATGAAAAGTAAGCAGTTTTGTGGCCTCATCATCAAAAATGTTTTAACATATTGTAAATATCAATTGTTATATAAATTATATGTGAAACACGCTCAG
>JARWKJ010000018.1:1582477-1595134 GCA_029959095.1 Rhinichthys osculus | reverse complement strand
TGTATTACACTTTTCAAAGGGTAATCTTACTTTAAAGTTTGAACAAAAATGTAAAAGCGCTTCTTCATTTTTGCCGTGTTCTGACACAATGTCATTAATTGGTACTTTTTTCCTTTAAACTTCTTTTAAAATATACTTTTCTTATTTATACAAAGGTTCAATTTCAATTCATTTCCTAGCAAGTATAAAGTAAAAAATATGATACATGATATGTCTGATGCAAAGTTTTTTGCAAAAAAAAATATGTGCCGCAAAACACCAAACAGTTCAACTCAGACGTAGACTAAAAATTCCCTTGGCTAGAAAAAATCTCTACAAAAGATCGTTTCTTCCTATGGCAGTGATTATCTTAAATCGTACAGTGTTTTAATTGAAACAATAGAGCAACTGTTTAACTATATTATTTTTTGTATTTGTGTTGTTGATATGTGATGTGTCTTATGGTACAATGTCAAAGAAAAATTTCCACTCTGTGAAAACAGACTGGACAATAAAGTTCAATCAATCAATCAAACGTAAGGTGGTTTTCCAGATTTTCCGCCAAAAATCAAATACTGTATTAACCTTTTCAAAGATTAATCTAGCTTATAAAGTTAGAATACAAAACCAAAGATATCTTCATACCTGTTGTGTTCTGACACAAGGCCATTAACCGGTTCTTTTTTCTTTTATAAATTTACTGTCTACAAATATCAGCCTGATAAATATGTACTTAATACACGATTAAACAAGATAATCATGCTACCAAATACGTCTGACACAATGTTTTTAAGAAAAAGCAGTGTTTTAAAATGCAACTAAACCAGATGATTTTTCTTTTGACAAACCTACAGAAATGCCTGTTGATTACTAAGTTTCAGGCATAGCTCAACCATGCAATGTTTGAGAAAGCTAATATTGGTGTAATCTTTGCTCGGTCTCACCCACAAACGCAAAACTTGGTGTTGGGTGATTCGGGCATAGCTTTTTACTAAAAGAAAATATTATGGAAGTCATTATCAAACTATTTTATTTATTAATATTAGGGTTACCTGCTGATTTAAAGTTTTTGTTATTAACTAATACCTTTATTTTTTTACATCCAGCACAAATTTTTTCAAAAATTGTTCTCTGACCCCAAATAAACAGATAATGGAATGTTCACAAGTTACAGTTAGATATTCTCCAGCTTAGTATGTGTGTAAATAGTGGTGCTTAAATGTTTGGCTGTATTTTGTCACACCGTAGTGATGCAAAGTTTCACACTCTTGTAAAGACTATGGTCTAACTGTAAAACATAATCTTTATACATGAATTCAAAAGACCAAATCAATAAGAAAAGCACCGTTTATAATAATACATACACAAAAGTTCAAAAATGATGGTTTTATTACTATTACTATTCAGATACCAGACGACACTGGTTCACATTTTGAATGTGTGTCTGTTTTAGGTGTGACTTTTCTTTGAGAGCCGTCAACATTCATTGTTTATAGGAATAAATGACCATTAATTCCCCAGATTAATTAGTGTTTGTACTCTGATGTATTTCTGTTTGACTAAATTGCAACTTTACCTCTATCTACGATGTGGCATCACACAAAGTATTAACATGCTGTTAATATAAGCAAGTATTACTTGAGTTACTTACTTATAAGTAACTATTAACACGAAAAGCAAGCGCATGCTGTTTTACACGTAAACTATTACAACAGAATCACATATGACTATTGCACTGAGAGAGGCGTATTCATTAAGACTGTTAAACAAAGTTCGGTGTTTAAAATTAAAATTGCACAAAAGTAATTGCTAGTGATCAACTTGCTAAAAAGTAAATTCAGCGTGACCCAACAAATACGAAAAGCCATTCGTGAGCAGTTTTGAAAGTTTGTAATTGACATCATGTTTCTTTTTGTTTTTGTACAGTTTGCAAAAACTATAGTCTACGAACGTGGTCAAACATAGGAGTTTATGAAAAACATGAACAGATATTTCTACATGAGATATTTATTTAAGAACATCTTTCAGCTATGTCTACGAAACATCGACATGAAAGATGAGTATTTCTGTTTTTCTGTTACCTATAAAACTATTATACTTCAAACTCGTATAGCTATTGCCCATTTCACAGCACAGTCATAGATACATCGTTATGTTGTGTATGTCGCTAAACAACGGTTAAGCTAATGAATAACCGTTGAAAGGCGGGATGATTCTTTTTTTTTTATTATTATTATTTTTTTTTTTATCCATCTACACCGATACTTTGACACAAGAGTTTTAGGCAAGGGTCTTTTAGGAAAACAGACGTTGTGTTTTATGTCTTAATAATCGTTCTTCTTTTAATGAAAAGTAAGCAGTTTTGTGGCCTCATCATCAAAAATGTTTTAACATATTGTAAATATCAATTGTTATATAAATTATATGTGAAACACGCTCAGTCGCATTAGAGTCGGATTCTTGTTTATATTGAACATTGCTATTGAACCGCTAGTGTTCTTAAATTGTTAATTTTTAACAACACTATCGTAACACTTTTTCGTATTCTGTTTTCTTTACACCCATGGATATCCGTTTCCTACGGTTAGCTGTAATGTTAGTGAACTCTAGGCCTTCTCTTTTTTCATATACGACAGTATTTGCATGAATTGGCTTGATTTATTAAAATGATGGTTTAAACCACAGTGTAATTTTATACCATCCTAGTTTTTAAATATCTCTTAAATTTTATATTTTAACCCTTTATGCGAATGCGAATATAGAATACTGCACAAGGATCTCTGAAATATTTTTTTCGTGTAAAACATCTATGTAGGTCATAGATCTATCTATGTTTTTAAAAATACAAATACATCTTTCTCTAAGTGACCCTCAAAATCTGGGGATAGCTTCCGTGTAGCTATGATGATTGATCAGAAAATTACTTTTGTCGCTTTGTTTGAAGAAACACTTCAATCAGCTTGTGCTTGATAATTATTAAACAACCCTCAATTCGGTAATGACGTGTTTTACGCGATATTGATATCGCGTTTTAATTTAAACTCAATGAGTTAAAGTTCTATAACTAACTTAATATTGGGTAAAGTTAACTTAAAGCCTTGCTTTCTAAATGCTTTTTACAGAACTTGTCGCAAACAATTCATCCCCCTTTTTTAACCTCTTAATCTTTAATGAAAATATCATTACTGGATCAAGAGAAAATATTTGTCTTTGTCAGGAAAACAATGTTTCCTACATTTAGCCGTGATGCTAGCAAACTCTTGGTTTTCTCGGCATCTCTTTGCTTGTATACAACACTTGATATGCATTCATTTAAATAGTATATTATCCTACTTTATTACTTAAATTATATTTTGGGGGCGGTAAGTGGACATCGAATGTGGCGCGAGGGTCTTTGAAATATTTTAAATGCAATTTAGATGTAAGGTTTTATTGAGATCGGACATGACTATAAAATGAATAATTTTTAAGTCATTTATTCATAAGTCATTTTTTTTATTTCAACGTTATACTTTTGAGTATACAATCATATATATTGAAGTAGTGAAGAAAATGACTGACCGGCATTACATCCTGTACATAATGTAAACACTAACGACATTTACAGGTGATCCAGCCACAATGTAAAGTCGCGACACGCAATCATGTTTTGCTCCAGGGCATAGCTCACCATACATTCAACTATTTCATCAATATCTGTTTTAACATTTTTTGACAGCAGTGACACACAGAGATCTGTTACAAACGTACACATACAGAGTAGTTCGTCGACTTGGAATTCCTCACGAGATTCAAACATCACATCCAGAACTTTTCTGAGGATTACGCCGATCGGTTCTTTGCCGTTTAAAAACATGGGCGTAACATCCGTCCAGGATCCAACCAAGCCTCTTATGACATCCATTTCTTTTTTGAGATTTTTCACACGTTTGGTATCCCTCGCACAATCGTTATTCTCATCAAACGCAGCCTCGATGATCCTGTGCATCAAGCTAACCATCGGGCCTCTAAAATGATCTTTAAACATAATAATAATAATAATAATTCATTACATTTATATAGCGCTTTTCTAGACACTCAAAGCGCTTCACATGGAAGGGGGAATCTCCTCAACCACCACCAATGTGCAGCATCCACTTGGATGATGCGACGGCAGCCATATTGCGCCAGAACGCTCACCACACACCAGCTTACTGGTGGAGAGGAGAGCGTTCTGGCGCAATATGGCTGCCGTCGCATCATCCAAGTGGATGCTGCACATTGGTGGTGGTTGAGGAGATTCCCCCTTCCATGTGAAGCGCTTTGAGTGTCTAGAAAAGCGCTATATAAATGTAATGAATTATTATTATTATTATTATGTTTAAAGATCATTTTAGAGGCCCGATGGTTAGCTTGATGCACAGGATCATCGAGGCTGCGTTTGATGAGAATAACGATTGTGCGAGGGATACCAAACGTGTGAAAAATCTCAAAAAAGAAATGGATGTCATAAGAGGCTTGGTTGGATCCTGGACGGATGTTACGCCCATGTTTTTAAACGGCAAAGAACCGATCGGCGTAATCCTCAGAAAAGTTCTGGATGTGATGTTTGAATCTCGTGAGGAATTCCAAGTCGACGAACTACTCTGTATGTGTACGTTTGTAACAGATCTCTGTGTGTCACTGCTGTCAAAAAATGTTAAAACAGATATTGATGAAATAGTTGAATGTATGGTGAGCTATGCCCTGGAGCAAAACATGATTGCGTGTCGCGACTTTACATTGTGGCTGGATCACCTGTAAATGTCGTTAGTGTTTACATTATGTACAGGATGTAATGCCGGTCAGTCATTTTCTTCACTACTTCAATATATATGATTGTATACTCAAAAGTATAACGTTGAAATAAAAAAAATGACTTATGAATAAATGACTTAAAAATTATTCATTTTATAGTCATGTCCGATCTCAATAAAACCTTACATCTAAATTGCATTTAAAATATTTCAAAGACCCTCGCGCCACATTCGATGTCCACTTACCGCCCCCAAAATATAATTTAAGTAATAAAGTAGGATAATATACTATTTAAATGAATGCATATCAAGTGTTGTATACAAGCAAAGAGATGCCGAGAAAACCAAGAGTTTGCTAGCATCACGGCTAAATGTAGGAAACATTGTTTTCCTGACAAAGACAAATATTTTCTCTTGATCCAGTAATGATATTTTCATTAAAGATTAAGAGGTTAAAAAAGGGGGATGAATTGTTTGCGACAAGTTCTGTAAAAAGCATTTAGAAAGCAAGGCTTTAAGTTAACTTTACCCAATATTAAGTTAGTTATAGAACTTTAACTCATTGAGTTTAAATTAAAACGCGATATCAATATCGCGTAAAACACGTCATTACCGAATTGAGGGTTGTTTAATAATTATCAAGCACAAGCTGATTGAAGTGTTTCTTCAAACAAAGCGACAAAAGTAATTTTCTGATCAATCATCATAGCTACACGGAAGCTATCCCCAGATTTTGAGGGTCACTTAGAGAAAGATGTATTTGTATTTTTAAAAACATAGATAGATCTATGACCTACATAGATGTTTTACACGAAAAAAATATTTCAGAGATCCTTGTGCAGTATTCTATATTCGCATTCGCATAAAGGGTTAAAATATAAAATTTAAGAGATATTTAAAAACTAGGATGGTATAAAATTACACTGTGGTTTAAACCATCATTTTAATAAATCAAGCCAATTCATGCAAATACTGTCGTATATGAAAAAAGAGAAGGCCTAGAGTTCACTAACATTACAGCTAACCGTAGGAAACGGATATCCATGGGTGTAAAGAAAACAGAATACGAAAAAGTGTTACGATAGTGTTGTTAAAAATTAACAATTTAAGAACACTAGCGGTTCAATAGCAATGTTCAATATAAACAAGAATCCGACTCTAATGCGACTGAGCGTGTTTCACATATAATTTATATAACAATTGATATTTACAATATGTTAAAACATTTTTGATGATGAGGCCACAAAACTGCTTACTTTTCATTAAAAGAAGAACGATTATTAAGACATAAAACACAACGTCTGTTTTCCTAAAAGACCCTTGCCTAAAACTCTTGTGTCAAAGTATCGGTGTAGATGGATAAAAAAAAAAATAATAATAATAAAAAAAAAAGAATCATCCCGCCTTTCAACGGTTATTCATTAGCTTAACCGTTGTTTAGCGACATACACAACATAACGATGTATCTATGACTGTGCTGTGAAATGGGCAATAGCTATACGAGTTTGAAGTATAATAGTTTTATAGGTAACAGAAAAACAGAAATACTCATCTTTCATGTCGATGTTTCGTAGACATAGCTGAAAGATGTTCTTAAATAAATATCTCATGTAGAAATATCTGTTCATGTTTTTCATAAACTCCTATGTTTGACCACGTTCGTAGACTATAGTTTTTGCAAACTGTACAAAAACAAAAAGAAACATGATGTCAATTACAAACTTTCAAAACTGCTCACGAATGGCTTTTCGTATTTGTTGGGTCACGCTGAATTTACTTTTTAGCAAGTTGATCACTAGCAATTACTTTTGTGCAATTTTAATTTTAAACACCGAACTTTGTTTAACAGTCTTAATGAATACGCCTCTCTCAGTGCAATAGTCATATGTGATTCTGTTGTAATAGTTTACGTGTAAAACAGCATGCGCTTGCTTTTCGTGTTAATAGTTACTTATAAGTAAGTAACTCAAGTAATACTTGCTTATATTAACAGCATGTTAATACTTTGTGTGATGCCACATCGTAGATAGAGGTAAAGTTGCAATTTAGTCAAACAGAAATACATCAGAGTACAAACACTAATTAATCTGGGGAATTAATGGTCATTTATTCCTATAAACAATGAATGTTGACGGCTCTCAAAGAAAAGTCACACCTAAAACAGACACACATTCAAAATGTGAACCAGTGTCGTCTGGTATCTGAATAGTAATAGTAATAAAACCATCATTTTTGAACTTTTGTGTATGTATTATTATAAACGGTGCTTTTCTTATTGATTTGGTCTTTTGAATTCATGTATAAAGATTATGTTTTACAGTTAGACCATAGTCTTTACAAGAGTGTGAAACTTTGCATCACTACGGTGTGACAAAATACAGCCAAACATTTAAGCACCACTATTTACACACATACTAAGCTGGAGAATATCTAACTGTAACTTGTGAACATTCCATTATCTGTTTATTTGGGGTCAGAGAACAATTTTTGAAAAAATTTGTGCTGGATGTAAAAAAATAAAGGTATTAGTTAATAACAAAAACTTTAAATCAGCAGGTAACCCTAATATTAATAAATAAAATAGTTTGATAATGACTTCCATAATATTTTCTTTTAGTAAAAAGCTATGCCCGAATCACCCAACACCAAGTTTTGCGTTTGTGGGTGAGACCGAGCAAAGATTACACCAATATTAGCTTTCTCAAACATTGCATGGTTGAGCTATGCCTGAAACTTAGTAATCAACAGGCATTTCTGTAGGTTTGTCAAAAGAAAAATCATCTGGTTTAGTTGCATTTTAAAACACTGCTTTTTCTTAAAAACATTGTGTCAGACGTATTTGGTAGCATGATTATCTTGTTTAATCGTGTATTAAGTACATATTTATCAGGCTGATATTTGTAGACAGTAAATTTATAAAAGAAAAAAGAACCGGTTAATGGCCTTGTGTCAGAACACAACAGGTATGAAGATATCTTTGGTTTTGTATTCTAACTTTATAAGCTAGATTAATCTTTGAAAAGGTTAATACAGTATTTGATTTTTGGCGGAAAATCTGGAAAACCACCTTACGTTTGATTGATTGATTGAACTTTATTGTCCAGTCTGTTTTCACAGAGTGGAAATTTTTCTTTGACATTGTACCATAAGACACATCACATATCAACAACACAAATACAAAAAATAATATAGTTAAACAGTTGCTCTATTGTTTCAATTAAAACACTGTACGATTTAAGATAATCACTGCCATAGGAAGAAACGATCTTTTGTAGAGATTTTTTCTAGCCAAGGGAATTTTTAGTCTACGTCTGAGTTGAACTGTTTGGTGTTTTGCGGCACATATTTTTTTTTGCAAAAAACTTTGCATCAGACATATCATGTATCATATTTTTTACTTTATACTTGCTAGGAAATGAATTGAAATTGAACCTTTGTATAAATAAGAAAAGTATATTTTAAAAGAAGTTTAAAGGAAAAAAGTACCAATTAATGACATTGTGTCAGAACACGGCAAAAATGAAGAAGCGCTTTTACATTTTTGTTCAAACTTTAAAGTAAGATTACCCTTTGAAAAGTGTAATACAAATCGTATAAAGTATTTGATTTTGGGTGGACCGTTGTGTCATTAAACTTAATCTTTGGTTTTAAGGGGAATTAAAAAGTATTTTTATAGCTCAATGGCTTTATTCATAAATATGACCTCATTGGTGTAAAATTAGCTCTGCCAATGTTCTGACGGGTAAGTCCATGGAGGCCTTCATGTCGTTCCGCCATCTTGAAAAAACTATAATAGCGGAGGGGTACAAAAAGCACTAGGCTACCTCAACGCGTTTCTACAACACGTTTTCGTTTAGAGCCGGCTGACTGAAACCATCTGAAACGGACACAAGAAGGTCAGTGAGAGGCGCTTGTCACTCCCCCGGCAAATTTGAAAGATTGCACGGCACTTCATAATGCAATCCTCGTAGCTTAAAAATTTAATCTAAAAGGAAACGCGACCGGCAAATTCAAAACGAGGGTAAATATCGGGGTGGCTTTTCCCAGGTGGATAGAGCTAATGAAGGAGAAAGACTTTGAAAGGGACACTGAAGTCCTGCTTTCTCGTCAACAGTTAAGTCAGTGTTATGGTCTAAATTACAAGCTTTTTGATTCCGTGGTTGTGTAATTCATTATATAGGCAACATAACGGTAGAACGTGTATAGTTAAACTCGATGAAGTGCAATTGGACGACATGTCGTAGCTTCTTGGCACATAGCGGTTACCGTAGTTGCAACATGCATTTGAAAAAGCGAAGCGCTAGAGAGCACTATGCGTTTGAATGCAAAATACTATTTTACCGCTAGATGGGGAAATTCCTACACAGCGTACCTTTTAAGGACTAAGCTATAGGGTATTTAACAAAAAGCCTACAAAAATGGAGGAGGTTAAAGGGGCATGTTTCCTGCTATAGTATCATCAGCTCTCCCCAATGTCTGTTCATGTGGCCTGTCGCATCAACAAAGGCTAACATTTTAAACTTCTACATATATTTTGAGTAGATAACCGATAGTATATTCTCAGTGAAGGGTTTCACCCCTGTGTGCTTCCACAATGAATAAGGATAGTTTGAGAGATGCAAGAAAAGTAAATATGATATATCTTATACGTACAATAGGTCGTAGCTACCGCAGAAAAAGTAAGAACATGCTTTGAATTAAGACGAGTAAAATTAAATATTCGCTCAAGACAAACTTATGCTGCGTCATGGAGCACAGAGGCACATTGCGTCTCTGAAAATGTGTGGTGATTTTCTAAATGATACAACTTAATCTAAATAAGAGCAATGTAGAGTCCTGGGATTTCTTTTAAAACAACAAAAACTTTGTGACAAACTTTGACAACATGTTTCATGTCGCATGGACAAAAACTATTTGAAATAAGATCTAAGACGCCTAAGCACAGTTCTTGATTTATAACATTTTTTATTTTTTGAACAAACAATGTTTAGTAAAAATAATACCTTTATGAAAATCATTTATATCATACAGAAGTCTTCTAAGAAGATAAATAGAAGATACGATTTTAATAAAACTTTAAAGATTTGATTTAAACAGTTTTTTTTTTCAATTTTAAAAGATCTCATTTAAACTTTTAAGATTATGCTTTTAAACGAGTTTAATATGAATAAACCTCTGAAAAGCAGACTAGCATTGCATATGCTGGGGCATTGTGACCCCAGAGGCTCATCTGGACTGTCACTCCTCTCGTCTCTGTGAGGGTGTGAAGCTATTGTGAGTGTGAGTTATTTTATATTTATATATATATAATTTATATATATATATATTAATTTAGCTAAAACTAAGGTTAAATTGTTTGAATACATTTGTCATTATACATTGAGTTATATACTTTATTTGATTTTATGGAACCAGTGCAAAACAGTATGTAAAAAACAATGTAAAAATGCAATTTTCTGTGATGGTCGTTTTTAGGTGTGCGGGGTAGAATATGCTGTTACAGTACAAAAATCATTATGGCTATATTAATAACAATTATACTTTAGGTCACCGTTAAACAAAATAATTACAGTAATCTTCTAAAAGATACGAATGTATTAAAACTGTAAAGATTTAATTTAAACAATCTTTTCATTTTTAAAAGCTCATATTTAAACGTTTACGATTATGCTTTGAAATAAATTTAGTACGAACAAAACTTTGGCTCTGGAAAGGCGTTAGCAGACTAACATTACATGATGCACAGAGGCTCATCTACTCTGTCATCCTATATCCTGAAGCTAACATTATTATAAAGTAACGTATTTCTCTGAAGATGTGCTGGTGATCGGAAGGAGCTTATAAGCAGGCTATCAATGGGGGTCTCTCACTACAGATAGGCCTATGTGGGGGTTTTCTCACAGATACTACTTGAGGAATTATTAAACATTTTCACACAATGTGTGAGATAACTTGTGAGAGCCGCAAATTTCAAAGTTCTTTACATACATGCACCCTGATAAATAAAAAAATATAGTCAAGTTTTCCCCAGAGACCATCGATATAGCATATTTGTTTTTTATGAATTCATTTAATTTAATTAAAATCATATTTTTAAAAAGGTCTATTTCAAACTTTTAATGCTTATACACTATGAAATAAATTTAGCAAAACATTCACAGTCTCATTCTGATCACTGAACACACCCCTATGACTGTCAAACGCTGGTGTAAGAGTGAGAGAAATACTCTGCGGTTCTTTTAAACTTTAAATGGTCAATATGGACATCTATGTGATATGAGCTACTTCAACCCTGGTGAAAATGCAAGATGTTTTTTTATTTTTATCTAAATCTAACATAATTGGTACAGTAAATTTGTAAAATATTTATTTTAAATAAACAGAATGCTTTTCAACTTCAGTAATTTAGTAAACTATTTATTTTATATATGATATATTTTAATTTATACACTTTTAAAGGAATAGAATGCTTTTCAACTTCAGTAATTAAGTAAGATTTTAAATGAACAACATGCTTTTTCAACTTCTGTGTGAGATAAACTTTCAAGGTCCCCAGCAATGTGGAGGGAGGGGAGGAGATCCATGCTGTTTCAACATACGCGTGCATACACACACACACACACACACACACACACACACACACACACACACACACACACACACACACGACTCCCTAGCTGGTTACGGTCCAAAAAAATATATAATTGGAGATAGTTTTCAGAGAGATCCGGCGCTACCGTGTGGGATTTTTCTTCCAACTCTGTAAAACATGTAAGATTATTTTATTTTATCTAAACAGGCAGATAAGTGCACGCGGCGCATCCTTTACTACTCTGACAAAGACACACACACACATAGAGGCGCGCTCCCTATGTTTTGAGGCAGAGGGAGATCATTCATACATGTTTACAACTGTTCAACAACTGTTTCAACTTTTTGGGGTGAGGTTTTACATAAACTGTATGTTTTATATTATTCAACTCTAATACATTTTTAAGGTCTCCGTTCTTTAATTGGAAATGCTTCACTGAATACATTTTATTTTTTACGTTTGTGTCAGATAAACTATAGTAAAACATGCAAGATTATTTTATTTTATCTAAACAGACAGATAAGTGCATGCGCCGTATCCTTTACTGCTCTGACAAAGACACACACACATAGAGGAGCGCTCCCTATGTTTTGAGTCAGTGTGAGATCATTTTATTTCAACTTTTTTGTTTTACATAAACTGTATGTTTTATATTATTCAACTGTAATACATTTTAACTGTTTACAATTTTAATGTCTCCATTTTTTTAATCGGAAATGCTTCACTGAATACATTTATTTTTTAACTTTGTGTCAGATAAGCTATAACAGTTTTTTTCTTATCACTTTCACACACACCTGCTATGATAAGCTTAGGCATAGCGAGGGGATGCGCTAAATAATAACAATCCATCGCTTTGTAACTGTAACAACAAACTCCAAACGATTAGACAAACTGTCACATCAAAGCCAATACATCTCAAACTATCTGTCACACATCCTATACACCCTTTTTCTTGTTCAAACGATCAAACTATCTGTCACACATCCTATACAGCCCTTTTTCTTGTTCAAACAATCCATCATTTTGACAGAAAGTTTAACACGAAGGGGCGGAACTAGATCAAACAAACTTCAAACAATCCATCATTTTTGACAGAAAGTTTAACAGGAAGGGGCGGAACTAGATAAAGGCCGTCATCCATCATTTTGACAGAAAGTTTAACAGGAAGGGGCGGAACTAGGTCAAAGGTAACAGGAAGGGGCGGAACTAGGTCAAAGGTAACAGGAAGGGGAGGAACCGGAAGGGGCGGGACAAGGGGCGGGACAGGAAGGGGAGGAACAGGAAGGGGCGGGGGAAGATCAAAGGATA
>JARWKJ010000018.1:1499977-1579977 GCA_029959095.1 Rhinichthys osculus | reverse complement strand
CACTCACTCACTCACTCACTCACACACTCACACACTCACACACTCACTCACTCACTCACTCACACACTCACTCACTCACTCACTCACTCACTCACTCACTCACACACTCACTCACTCACTCACTCACTCACTCACTCACACACTCACTCACTCACTCACTCACTCACTCACTCACTCACTCACTCACTCACACACTCACTCACACTCACACACACACACACACACTCACTCACTCACTCACACACTCACACACTCACACACTCACTCACACACACACACACTCACTCACTCACTCACTCACTCACTCACTCACTAGAAGGGAAGCCTCCACCGAAGAACATGTTGAACAGATCTTCCGGAGAGATGTCGGCCTCGAACTGTGTGTTGTTCTGGCTGGATCTGCCGGTGTTGCTCCGCTCTTCCCCGAACTGATCGTACTGTCGTCTCTTCTCCACATTAGACAGAACCGCATATGCGTTTCCTATCGCTACACAACACAGGGTTACAGAATACATATTAGTGTGTAATGTTGCTTCTCTATATCAGTGTCAGTGTTTCTGAACTCCTGAAACGCCTCCATTGTAGTCTTGAGTCACGAACACGTCACAATATTCCTCATTATAATAATTAATACGCAGAATAAAGGGGCGGGGCCTGGTTGAGTTAATTAGTAGTGTGTTAAACTGGCGGTTATGGGAAGGGGCGGGGCATTTCCCAAGCACACTCGAAGCGCTCGACCAATCACAACACACTGCTCCAGCCGACCAATCAGAGCACAGTGTGCTTTCAGAAGGAGGGGCTTTATAGAGACAGGAAGTAAACAGAGCTGTGTTTCCCGAAAGCATCGTTAGCCAATTATGGTCGCAAGTTCCATCATTATCATCAGTTCAAATGTGTCCCGATTGCCATTGAGAAATCTCAGATTTGATTGTAGGTTTTGCAAGTTCAACATGGGTTACAGGGCGAAAGCTGAATGAACGAGTACTTATGTCCTTTCCATTTCTTCCAGGTTGAGTTGTTGTTGCCCATAACACGCTAGCATTCTGCTAATGGACGCTGGTTGGTCAGTGAAGGACTGATTACGGCCAGAGACACTGCTTGATGGCATCGGGGCATCCGGACCAGAATGTTAAGAACTTTAGTTTTACAGAAACTCTTCTAGCTCGTGTGTTTACCCGTGTCCGCTGTCTCGAGAGAACAGAAAGAGCAGAGCGCGAACGCACCAGTGACTGAAGGATTGCCGTAAAGCAGTATCTCTGCTCGTACGATGTGTGTGACGTCATAGACTTTTTAAAGTAAATAAGTGACTCTAAAAAATCTAACACCCAGCAATGTGTCATTTCTTTGCATCTCGTTTCGAAAACAACATTCAAATTACTAGACAAAAAATGATATCCTGAGAAAAGTGTATTTTGAGGGGAATATCTCCATAGACCTCCATTCATTCTGCACTCGTCCTGTGAGCGCCCTCATGTGGAGCCGGAGTGGAACTGCAGCCAGTTCAGGAGCCGGACGTTTACTGGGAGTGGGAGTTCTCCCCTTATTACACACTCTCTGGTACTATAGTAGTGAAGCACGAGTTACGTCAGTGTATGGGAAACACCCCAGAATATGAGGAAAATATTCAACATTGAAGCAGGAAAACCTGCTCTAGTAGAGCCCAAAACATCAGCAAGACCTGGTTACAGTAATAACAGCACATGCTAATATTAGTGTTGCCAAAGCAAGCGTACCTTTAAACGCCTCCGTGGCGCCCGGCGCGTGGTTCTTATCCGGGTGAAACTTTAGCGCCAGTTTCCTGTAGGCTTTCTTCAGCTCGTCGTCAGAGGCTTCTTTCTGCACGCCGAGAGTCTCGTAGTAGCTCTTGCACTGCTTTATCCTGCCAAACACACACACACACACACACACGCAACTAACTGGTGAACAACACGCAGACGACTGGAGAAAAATGACTTTTGTTCATTGAAATGAAGTTCATATTGGAACACTTGTTGCATTGGCAACTCAATTACATGTTTAAGTTAAAGTACTAAAATGACTAAAACATAAACAAATTAAAGCTAAATATAAATATAATATAGTGAAATAAAAATGTAATATAACATAATTCTAAATATATTTGTATAATGTAATACTTATAATATTTTATAAGCTAAATATAAATATAATATGCTATATAAATGCAGTGCAGTACATTTACCATTCCTAAAAATTACTTTACAAAATGTATACAACTTATCAAAACTACTGAAAATGTAACAAGGTAAATATAAAAAGGTAATTCAAAATATTAACAGACAGTATATAAATAATAGTGATCTTATGGAATAATATGTTTAAGTTGAAGTACTAAAATTACTAAAACAAACAAACGAAAGCTAAATATAAAATACAAATATAATATAAAAAAATTAAAAATAATATAATAAAATAAAAATGTACTATAATATAATAAAAATTGCAAAATGACATTACAAAGTTGCTAAAACTTACTAAAATTGCTGAAAATATAACAATAAAAGGTCATTCAAAATATTAATAAATACTGTGACTGTATAAATATAGTTAAATAACACTGACTTGGATCTCATGAATAATGTTGAAGTACTAAAATGTTGACAATTAATACTAAAATAAAAAAATTAAAGCTAAATATAAAACCCTAAAAACTGATAAAAAATGACTAAATCAAATAACACATATAGTAAAACTTACTAGCTAAAGTATTAAATCTTAAAATAAAATTTAAAATATGAAAAAATACCAATAAAAATTATTTTAAAAACATTAATAAATACCGGTAATACTAAAACAACACTGGTTTGGATCTAATGGAATAATATCTGTTGAGACTGGAAATATTTCGATACATTAGCAGACAGAGATAAGCTGAATGATTATGTTGATTACGGCTCAGCGTACGGAAGACACTAGAGATGTGGAATATGATATATATATAATCCTGTGAGGTGTGTTCACCTGCGGACGGCCTCGGCCTGCTCAGGTGTGTAGGGTTTACTGGAGTCGGCAGGTGGCGCGCCGTTACTGGTGACCCCTGACCTCCGCTGACGGGCTCCGGCACCCCCGCTCTGAGGCTCCAGAGACTCCAGCAGATCTGCAGAGCAACTCGACATTAATCACTCATTCACAATTAATCAAAGAAATAAAAATGTAATAAATAAATAATACATCTACAGTACATCACAGTAATATAGTGAGCAGGAAAATCATAACAGAAACAGATACTGTTTTACGTGCATTTATATAATATTTATTTTCACAGTGTAAACTTTGTAGTTATACATGAAGATTTCACACTAGTGAGTTCCCTTTATAGTGAGCAACTGGACATTATAGCGTAAGTGGATGAGAGTGAGAAGCTGCCTTAACAACTCTGCTTAAAGAAAATGATAATAATATCATGTTTTATGAACAAAAATAAATAAATTAAAACAATCCATGGTTATGAAAATGGCACAATGCAACAAAAAAATCCTGAAAATAGTTATTTATGCACAAATATTAGCATTATTTATTATTTCTTCATATATATAGTATTTCTATTTAAATCATTCTTGTTTTGATTATATTGTGAAGTTTTGAATGCCCTGATATGCTGTCTAATCAAACTCATTTGGGTTTGAGAGACAGCCAGATTAACATAACATCTGAACCTGACCTGTGTGCAAGAGTTGCATCATCATCATCATCATCATCATCATATCACTCACACACACACACACAACCATAAACATGAACAACTCATCACATCCCTATGTTTAAGACAGAACTGCATATTTGAGCAGCACTTTCAGACTAAACGACATATAAACACATTACGCGTGGATGCAACTGAGGACCGCGCGTTGTGTCCGAGTCCCTCATGAACGCGCGGTTACACGAGCAACACACACGACCCAATAACACGGTTCCCGTGAGTGCTGTAGTGCTGTGTGTGCTGTAGTGCGATCAGGGCCTGGATTAGCCCGGGTTCAGACGCTCACCCTGTGCGCGGCGCGTCGCGTAAAGACGCTGCGCTTTCTCCAGGAACCGGCGCGCTCTCTCGGGCTGCGCGCGCTCCAACGCTCCTAACGCGATCTCAACGCAACGCTCCGCTTCATCCCTGTTCACCTCCATCACTGCAAACACCAGCTGATCTGATCAACACACGCACACAGCACCATTGAGCTGCAAACGCTGTCCGCTGATGATAACGGTCTCCGGAGACGCCGGTGCGCGCGCGTCCTGTAGGGGGCGCGAGTTGGCCCAAAAAGCGCAATTCTCTGTACAAACGCTTTCAAATCTCACGAGGTTGTTTGTTTTGTTGGGGATATTTGTGCATTAAAAATGTGAATGCATTAATTCAAAAGAATCTCACCTGATATACTAATGGAGATCCATTCCAGTAATCTCTTTAAAATGTGATTTTACAAAGGTATTAAACAGTAATCACACACGGCTGCGACTGGTTCACGTAAATCAATACTGAGAAAAGTAACAGGTTACAATTTTTTATTTTTGTTTGTTTTTTGCACATACTATTACTATTTATGCCATATACGAATATTGTAGAAATTTTAGTTGCATGATATTCCGAATTCAGCACGTGACAAACGTTAATCTATACAGAATTGAAAGTACACAATTAAATACGAGGATTACTACTACTATTATTATTTAGACCTTTAGGAGCATTATTATTTAACATTATTGCTTATTATTATTTCGAAATATTTTTTTCCATTATTTTTGTACTTATGAAACTCTCTCTCTCTCTCTCTCGCTCTCTCTCTCGATCTCTCTCTCTCTCTCTCTCTCTCTCTCTCTCTCTCTCTCGATCTCTCTCTCTCGCTCTCTCTCGCTCTCTCTCGCTCTCTCTCTCTACTAATTATACATACAAACATAATTTTTACAAACAACAGACAATTTTTTTTTTTTACATCCTTATGTTCTATATTGTCTATATATGCCTATTTGGTTGGTCAATTTTAATAATCATATCAATAATTGGATCTGACAGCGTCTGGTCCGTCAAACCCCTCCCCTCTTACAGCTGCTCTCAGGCCAACAGCCTCTCCACGAGCTTTTTCTATTTCTATGGATAACAGTTTCACCAGGCGAGGAATGATGACGTGTTCAAACTCCACACTTCCCTGAATTACGCTGCCATTAAAATTTAACGAAGGCAGGAAGATACACACAATCTAACTATATAACAATAATAATGTGTCTTGCTGTGATCATGTTTGATGGCACATATAAATGCATTTAAAATGTCTGATCCCCAAAATGATTGGGATCTTTGTTTTTCATGAAACGCACAGTAGATGGCGCTATAGTTACACTTAAGCGTAATGCAAAATTACTTTTAAATGCATCGTATACTGTACGTTGTTTTTAAATTCTGGCTAAATAGCTTGTGTGGATGAACTTAATGTTGTGATCAGTGTTTACATTAGAAGTATGTGTCTGTTTTTCACATGTATTGATATCTTCTTTTTTTATTTTAAGGGCAACAATCTTTAATGCTGCAGATCTTTAAATTGAATCATTTCAGAAACCCACTATCTGATGCTGCCGACCTTCTTATTAAAGATGATAAATGCAAACCACTCTCTCTTCCATTTCACGCTGCAATGCTCTAACATGACAACATTACATATAAAAATGTTTAGATGTACAGATAAAATAGTTTTTGTGCTTATGCAGAACATACAGAATGTCCTATATATTCTGCTAATCATAAATTAAAGGAATTTATAATTAGAGATTGGTAATCCACTATTGGCACATATAACATAAATCAAATATTTACACTATGTTGCTTTCTGGGATGAATGAGCGGCTCGTTTCAGAATCGACATGATCCGCTTCACACAATGCTCATGATAACTTTCGTTAATTACTCTTCATCAGCGTGATAATAGTTTCATGTTTAAACCCAGACAGTGCGTCGGCCCAGATGTGGGCCGGATCTGGGCCGACACTATGTTGCTGTCTGGGTATGATGTTTATATTTTCATAATTAGGTTGTTTTATTTTTAGCATAATCCAGCTAGTTCATGAACATTTTTGTGGTTGATTAGGGCCAACACTAGGTGGCGAGGCAAGAACTCGCACTAGATAGTTAGCCTCAAGGCTCAAGCTGCTTTAATTAGCAGAAATTATTAAAGTATTAGGACTGCTCATCCTCGGAAACAGGGATTAGAGAGAGAGTAATGACCTGTGCTCTGAATGGAGAGGTACATTGGTACCAATCTGTAGTCAAGTCACCTTTATTTATAGCGCTTTTTACATTACAGAGTGTTTCAAAGCAGCTTTACAGATATAACAGGAAAATAATGCAACAAAGTTTGTTTCTAGAAGAAAATAGCGTCACAGTCCAGCTTCAGTAAGTTCAGTGATGGTTCATTTTTGTTGTAAAAAAGTTATTAATTTAGTTAATTTATATATATATAGCCGCTCTGGAGAAAACTGTGAAGTCATCGTCCAGCTCAGTTCAGTTCTCATATAATGCTGTCAATGCAGGACATCAATAATATTGTTGAATATTAGATTAAATGTTAAATTTAATGTCCCCAACTAAGCAAGACAAAAGCCAATGGCAACAAAGGTGGAAAAAGGCGACAGTGACACCAAAACTCCATCAGTGACAGAATGGAGAAAAAACCTTGTGAGAAATCAGACTCAAGTCGCTCAGTTCTCCTCTGGCCAACAAACCAACAGTGTATGATTATGATTTAGGCAGCATTATAGGTCAGAAGTCAGATTGGATCAGAACAATCAGAATATTATCCAGTTCCATCTGGTTTAAGATCGTTCATAACGCCGGTATGGAGACGAGTTTGTTGAGGATCAGTGCCGATGGCTGTCGTGTTGATGAGGCCTTCGATGAGAGTCTAGATGACACAATCTCTGCTGACACTTCGGGGATGCGTTGTGGTCATGTCTAGGCGCAGGTCCTCCATCTGGTCTGGATACGGCCCGGATCCGGCTGACTACATCATGCGTTGTGGTCGTGTCTAGGCGCAGGTCCTCCATCTGGTCTGGATACGGCCCGGATCCGGCTGACTACATCATGCGTTGTGATCGTGTCTATGCGCAGGTCCTCCATCTGGTCTGGATACGGCCCGGATCCGGCTGACTACATCATGCGTTGTGATTGTGTCTAGGTGCAGGTCCTCCATCTGGTCTGGATACGGCCCTGATCCGGCTGACTACATCATGCGTTGTGATTGTGTCTAGGCGCAGGTCCTCCATCTGATCTGGATACGGCCCGGATCCGGCTGACTACATCATGCGTTGTGGTCGTGTCTATGCGCAGGTCCTCCATCTGATCTGGATACGGCCCGGATCCGGCTGACTACATCATGCGTTGTGGTCGTGTCTATGCGCAGGTCCTCCATCTGATCTGGATACGGCCCGGATCCGGCTGACTACATCATGCGTTGTGGTCGTGTCTATGCGCAGGTCCTCCATCTGATCTGGATACGGCCCGGATCCGGCTGACTACATCATGCGTTGTGGTCGTGTCTATGCGCAGGTCCTCCATCTGGTCTGGATACGGCCCGGATCCGGCTGACTACATCATGCGTTGTGATTGTGTCTAGGCGCAGGTCCTCCATCTGGTCTGGATACGGCCCTGATCCGGCTGACTACATCATGCGTTGTGATCGTGTCTAGGCGCAGGTCCTCCATCTGGCCTGGATGCGGCCCGGATCCGGCTGACTACATCATGCGTTGTGGTCGTGTCTAGGTGCAGGTCCTCCATCTGGTCTGGATACGGCCCGGATCCGGCTGACTACATCATGCGTTGTGATCGTGTCTAGGTGCAGGTCCTCCATCTGGCCTGGATGCGGCCCGGATCCGGCTGACTACATCATGCGTTGTGGTCGTGTCTAGGTGCAGGTCCTCCATCTGGTCTGGATACGGCCCGGATCCGGCTGACTACATCATGCGTTGTGATCGTGTCTAGGCGCAGGTCCTCCATCTGGTCTGGATACGGCCCGGATCCGGCTGACTACATCATGCGTTGTGGTCGTGTCTAGGCGCAGGTCCTCCATCTGGTCTGGATACGGCCCTGATCCGGCTGACTACATCATGCGTTGTGATCGTGTCTAGGCGCAGGTCCTCCATCTGGTCTGGATACGGCCCGGATCCGGCTGACTACATCATGCGTTGTGGTCGTGTCTAGGTGCAGGTCCTCCATCTGGTCTGGATACGGCCCGGATCCGGCTGACTACATCATGCGTTGTGATCGTGTCTAGGCGCAGGTCCTCCATCTGGTCTGGATACGGCCCGGATCCGGCTGACTACATCATGCGTTGTGGTCGTGTCTAGGCGCAGGTCCTCCATCTGGTCTGGATACGGCCCGGATCCGGCTGACTACATCATGCGTTGTGGTCGTGTCTATGCGCAGGTCCTCCATCTGGTCTGGATACGGCCCGGATCCGGCTGACTACATCATGCGTTGTGGTCGTGTCTATGCGCAGGTCCTCCATCTGGTCTGGATACGGCCCGGATCCGGCTGACTACATCATGCGTTGTGGTCGTGTCTAGGTGCAGGTCCTCCATCTGGTCTGGATACGGCCCGGATCCGGCTGACTACATCATGCGTTGTGATCGTGTCTAGGCGCAGGTCCTCCATCTGGTCTGGATACGGCCCGGATCCGGCTGACTACATCATGCGTTGTGGTCGTGTCTATGCGCAGGTCCTCCATCTGGTCTGGATACGGCCCGGATCCGGCTGACTACATCATGCGTTGTGGTCGTGTCTAGGCGCAGGTCCTCCATCTGGTCTGGATACGGCCTGGATCCGGCTGACTACATCATGCGTTGTGGTCGTGTCTAGGCGCAGGTCCTCCATCTGGTCTGGATACGGCCCGGATCCGGCTGACTACATCATGCGTTGTGATCGTGTCTATGCGCAGGTCCTCCATCTGATCTGGATACGGCCCGGATCCGGCTGACTACATCATGCGTTGTGGTCGTGGCAGGTCCTCCATCTGGCCTGGATGCGGCCCGGATCCGGCTGACTACATCATGCGTTGTGATCGTGTCTAGGCGCAGGTCCTCCATCTGATCTGGATGCGGCCCGGATCCGGCTGACTACATCATGCGTTGTGATTGTGTCTATGCGCAGGTCCTCCATCTGATCTGGATACGGCCCGGATCCGGCTGACTACATCATGCGTTGTGGTCGTGGCAGGTCCTCCATCTGGCCTGGATGCGGCCCGGATCCGGCTGACTACATCATGCGTTGTGGTCGTGTCTAGGCGCAGGTCCTCCATCTGATCTGGATACGGCCCGGATCCGGCTGACTACATCATGCGTTGAGATCGTGTCTAGGCGCAGGTCCTCCATCTGATCTGGATACGGCCCGGATCCGGCTGACTACATCATGCGTTGTGATTGTGTCTAGGCGCAGGTCCTCCATCTGATCTGGATACGGCCCGGATCCGGCTGACTACATCATGCGTTGTGATTGTGTCTAGGCGCAGGTCCTCCATCTGGTCTGGATACGGCCCGGATCCGGCTGACTACATCATGCGTTGTGATTGTGTCTATGCGCAGGTCCTCCATCTGATCTGGATGCGGCCCGGATCCGGCTGACTACATCATGCGTTGTGATTGTGTCTATGCGCAGGTCCTCCATCTGATCTGGATACGGCCCGGATCCGGCTGACTACATCATGCGTTGTGGTCGTGGCAGGTCCTCCATCTGGCCTGGATGCGGCCCGGATCCGGCTGACTACATCATGCGTTGTGGTCGTGTCTAGGCGCAGGTCCTCCATCTGATCTGGATACGGCCCGGATCCGGCTGACTACATCATGCGTTGTGATTGTGTCTAGGCGCAGGTCCTCCATCTGATCTGGATACGGCCCGGATCCGGCTGACTACATCATGCGTTGTGATTGTGTCTAGGCGCAGGTCCTCCATCTGGTCTGGATACGGCCCGGATCCGGCTGACTACATCATGCATTGTGGTCGTGTCTAGGTGCAGGTCCTCCCTCTGGTCTGGATACGGCCCGGATCCGGCTGACTACATCATGCGTTGTGGTCGTGTCTAGGTGCAGGTCCTCCATCTGATCTGGATACGGCCCGGATCCGGCTGACTACATCATGCGTTGTGATTGTGTCTAGGTGCAGGTCCTCCATCTGGTCTGGATACGGCCCGGATCCGGCTGACTACATCATGCGTTGTGGTCGTGTCTATGCGCAGGTCCTCCATCTGGTCTGGATACGGCCCGGATCCGGCTGACTACATCATGCGTTGTGGTCGTGTCTAGGCGCAGGTCCTCCATCTGGTCTGGATACGGCCTGGATCCGGCTGACTACATCATGCGTTGTGGTCGTGTCTAGGCGCAGGTCCTCCATCTGGTCTGGATACGGCCCGGATCCGGCTGACTACATCATGCGTTGTGATCGTGTCTATGCGCAGGTCCTCCATCTGATCTGGATACGGCCCGGATCCGGCTGACTACATCATGCGTTGTGGTCGTGGCAGGTCCTCCATCTGGCCTGGATGCGGCCCGGATCCGGCTGACTACATCATGCGTTGTGATCGTGTCTAGGCGCAGGTCCTCCATCTGGTCTGGATACGGCCCGGATCCGGCTGACTACATCATGCGTTGTGATTGTGTCTATGCGCAGGTCCTCCATCTGATCTGGATACGGCCCGGATCCGGCTGACTACATCATGCGTTGTGGTCGTGGCAGGTCCTCCATCTGGCCTGGATGCGGCCCGGATCCGGCTGACTACATCATGCGTTGAGATCGTGTCTAGGCGCAGGTCCTCCATCTGATCTGGATACGGCCCGGATCCGGCTGACTACATCATGCGTTGTGATCGTGTCTAGGCGCAGGTCCTCCATCTGATCTGGATGCGGCCCGGATCCGGCTGACTACATCATGCGTTGTGATTGTGTCTATGCGCAGGTCCTCCATCTGATCTGGATACGGCCCGGATCCGGCTGACTACATCATGCGTTGTGGTCGTGGCAGGTCCTCCATCTGGCCTGGATGCGGCCCGGATCCGGCTGACTACATCATGCGTTGTGGTCGTGTCTAGGCGCAGGTCCTCCATCTGATCTGGATACGGCCCGGATCCGGCTGACTACATCATGCGTTGAGATCGTGTCTAGGCGCAGGTCCTCCATCTGATCTGGATACGGCCCGGATCCGGCTGACTACATCATGCGTTGTGATTGTGTCTAGGCGCAGGTCCTCCATCTGATCTGGATACGGCCCGGATCCGGCTGACTACATCATGCGTTGTGATTGTGTCTAGGCGCAGGTCCTCCATCTGGTCTGGATACGGCCCGGATCCGGCTGACTACATCATGCGTTGTGATTGTGTCTATGCGCAGGTCCTCCATCTGATCTGGATGCGGCCCGGATCCGGCTGACTACATCATGCGTTGTGATTGTGTCTATGCGCAGGTCCTCCATCTGATCTGGATACGGCCCGGATCCGGCTGACTACATCATGCGTTGTGGTCGTGGCAGGTCCTCCATCTGGCCTGGATGCGGCCCGGATCCGGCTGACTACATCATGCGTTGTGGTCGTGTCTAGGCGCAGGTCCTCCATCTGATCTGGATACGGCCCGGATCCGGCTGACTACATCATGCGTTGTGATTGTGTCTAGGCGCAGGTCCTCCATCTGATCTGGATACGGCCCGGATCCGGCTGACTACATCATGCGTTGTGATTGTGTCTAGGCGCAGGTCCTCCATCTGGTCTGGATACGGCCCGGATCCGGCTGACTACATCATGCATTGTGGTCGTGTCTAGGTGCAGGTCCTCCCTCTGGTCTGGATACGGCCCGGATCCGGCTGACTACATCATGCGTTGTGGTCGTGTCTAGGTGCAGGTCCTCCATCTGATCTGGATACGGCCCGGATCCGGCTGACTACATCATGCGTTGTGATTGTGTCTAGGTGCAGGTCCTCCATCTGGTCTGGATACGGCCCGGATCCGGCTGACTACATCATGCGTTGTGGTCGTGTCTAGGTGCAGGTCCTCCCTCTGGTCTGGATACGGCCCGGATCCGGCTGACTACATCATGCGTTGTGGTCGTGTCTAGGTGCAGGTCCTCCATCTGATCTGGATACGGCCCGGATCCGGCTGACTACATCATGCGTTGTGATTGTGTCTAGGTGCAGGTCCTCCATCTGGTCTGGATACGGCCCGGATCCGGCTGACTACATCATGCGTTGTGGTCGTGTCTAGGTGCAGGTCCTCCATCTGGTCTGGATACGGCCTGGATCCGGCTGACTACATCATGCGTTGAGATCGTGTCTAGGCGCAGGTCCTCCATCTGGTCTGTGCACAGTTTGTCTTTCGACTGGTCCAAGACATGCCAATTGTCTTACTTTGGAACGAGGAAGTAGCGTCTGTAAAAGCCTGAATCGCTGCTGAAACTTTCTCTACTGCGCTCTGTGACACACACTTTTATGTAAACTGACATAAAACACACATTTTTGGTAACATTTGGGTGATTGGGACAGCAGATCTTATCATGGATTTGGTTTAAGCATATTTAGTACACAAGTTAGTTCATTCGTTGATATAATTTCATAAGCAAGATTGAGTTTTTTTTCTGAGTGTATTCATCCATAATTTAGTACAACACGTGTAATTGAGGCAAAAGAAGTCCAAAAGTCATTGAAAAGTGTAAACAAGTAAAAAGGAAAAATCAGGTTCAAACTTCATTAATAAATTATGTAATCTGAACCAAAACCTTTTTTTTTTTGGGTAACATTTAGAGGAAAAGTTGAGTGACCCCTTCCCCAATAAACAGATTGACATAGTGTATTACTGCAAAAAAATAAAAAAATAAAAAAATCAGTAAAAATTGTTTAGCTGTGATGATGTTTCTATTTTCATTATTAGGTTGTTTTATTTGAGCCTAATCCAGCTGTGGTTAATTAGGGGTTGCACAAATGAAAAGGTTGGGAAACACCAATTTAGAGCATGCAGAGCTTATATCTCTATCGCAAGGTTAATCATTTTCTTAATTAGCTAAGCCTTTAAGCACCATCCCAATCACACAATATCATGCTGTCCCATCCACCCAAACACGTGTCCAGCAAAGGTTTGTGTAAATTAGTAGTGATGACAATTTTATGACCTTGCTAGCAAAAGCTTATGTCATTTTTCTCACTTCATGCATTTCAGGCTATACTTCTTGTTTGATGCCCCGCCCACATAGATGATGTCACACCAATGAGGGCATCCGATTTTGATGATGTGGTCTCCCAGATATAGGGCTCAGCTAAAGAGTTTTTATTTTCACATGAGAAATAAACTAGTTTTAACTCTCCCATTTGAACTTATGTCCCTATAACCCATAATTCACCCAAACTGTAAATGATTCAACAGTGTTTTTATTAACAGCATGTATTTTGAAGCAGTAAAGATAACAACTTGTTTGGTTAAATGCATACAAAGCTCAACATTATATATAATAACAGTTAATTCATATGCAAACTGTAAGAAGCCAGAGAACTTGGGTTTCTGACAGTATGAGTCTGAAGTGGATGTTGGTCAACAAAAAAGACAATAAAGAAATAATTCACAACTTATTCAGAGAAATAACGATAATGATAAGACATGAAGCTTTATGTTTTTGCATGGTAAACCTTGGATTTGAATATAATATAGTGCATTATAGTAATAGGAACTTGTATTGTAATATTTAATGTATATTCAAATCAATTATATTCTGTATATCAGTGAGACACACCCATCTTAACAATTTCTATATAACGCTTTATCTTGTCCTAGGCTAAAAGACCATAAACATTACAGATAACGTTCAAATTATCAGTAAACATATACATATATCTTAAAAGTAAGTCATGTTTCGACTGATACGAGTGATTTTAGGTCAGTGTTTTGGCTGTAAGTGTAAGAACACTTCAGGTGAATTTAGTTTTAATGAATCACTTTTTCAATCTTAGTTCAATTTTATGAAATAAACAGCTTGTAAACATACTTAATCACTAGATTTTTTAATATATAGCCCGTTAAACGTGAAAGTAGGCCTGTTATGCAGTCATGTAAGATATTTCCAAAACTTTTTTGGCATAAAACAGAGTCAAGAACCTCTGGGATCCCATTGGACCTTTTTATCTAAGAGTGTTTGGCTTTGTTTAACAGAAATGTGTCTTATTAACCTTCAGAAATAGTGTTTTTGTAATGTGGATGTTGCATTCCTGTTGTGGATGAACGGGTTTTTGTGCAATGGTGAAACCAGGGCAAAGGTTTTAATGATCTCATGCCATGTCACTATCATTATCTGGATCGGATCTTGTGGAATTATGCAGTATCTCCTTTATATCAGTTTGTCATCGGTCCACATGGTGAACGGCCCATCAGACGGGCATGGTCTATGTGGAAAGTTTGGACATTTTACATGACCGCATATGACTAATTATATGTTAAAAAAGAGAAGAGATGAACACAGATTTAAAAATATTAGCGGAGATGATCCGGTCTTCGGACAGCTGAGGAATTCCCCTCAAACTTGTGAGAAAATCCGGATTCCTGCAGGACTTATTGAGAATTACAGTTAATAAAATACTGACCTGTTGTCCTACTTTTATACCAGTAAAGCTGAGATCTTGAAAAAAACTTTACATAATTTACAGCAGTCAAACTATTAATTTTTAAAATATTCCAGCTGCTAAAAAAATTCATAAAATAAATAATAAATGAAAAAGAACAATCAGATAACAATTTAAATGTAATTTTTTATACATTTACAAAATACATTTTTATTTATTTATATTTATGAATAGGCTACAGTACATTAGCCTATATATAGTTATTCATTTACATATATTTTATTATAATTTATTCCCTTTACAAATTCATAAAAAAATATTGCTGACACCATACAATAAGGTTAAGTTAGTTAACTAATATGATAATTAACAGCACTTCTAAAGCATTTATTAATATTGAATGATAATTTGAACATTTACTAATACATTATTAAAATCCAAAGTTGTATTTGTCAATATTAGTTAATGCACTGTGAAATAACATGAACAAACAATGAACAGCTGTATACCGTTAACAAAGATTAACAACATGTTTATAGTCATTTATTTATAATGTAGCTATTTGATTATAATTTGTTCCACTTACAAATTAATAGAAAAAAAGAGAATAACCGATTTTATTTTAAAATAACCGAGTCAAAAATAAATAACTTGTTTAAAAAAACGGACGAATTGGTGAATCGATTCCTTTAAATTAACAGTCCGGACAAATTGGTTCACAAAAAATGAGTCGTTTTTTGATTATATAAAACTAAAACCTGCCTTGAAAACTCTGAGCGTGATGAAAACGTATCATATGAATGTTCATCTTCTGAATTGATTTGTTTGTAGAAGAAGTAACACCCAAGATCGTCCCTGGCAATTCATTTCAACGAATCGATTCATTTATTTGACATGCGTAGGCTGTCCATTAATCAAAAAGAGTTCTGAAACTGAAAACTAAGCAAGGTTTTTGGAAAACACCTGGGTAACTGTAGTTCACTCGGCATGTCTCTCCTGTTATCCGCGTATCAGTATTTAGCATCATTTATGTTCGTTATAAAGTGATGATAAAAGAACCAAGTCTTATTTGAAAATACTGACGAGCTTGTGAAGTGATGAAACGGGGCTCGTGGCCGTGACAGCACGAGCTCTGATTGGCTGGAGAGGAGAAACTCCTCGCCGGTGGGGTGAGCGGTTTAGCGGTATAAATACGCGAACCGATTCTGTTAGAAATCCGGTTGTACGGGGACGCTGGTGTGAAGTTAAAGAAAAAGAAAGCGAACATCAGATGAACATCAGCCAATCCGTGCATTCCCTTTAGGGTGGTGTCAAACTCTCCGACCAATCACAGCGCGCTATTCCTCCGCTCGCGACAGCACTACGCATCACCGTCAACAGCAGCGGTTCCAAGCCAGTGTGTGTCCAGGATATTCTCTGCGTTCTGCTAATACGATCTTGCACGTGCGTTGAATTCACACACACACCCTTTACATCAGTCTGGTAAGTTTAGGTGTTTTTTCCTGGGAAAATGTTTTTTTTTTTTGTGGCGTCATGACCCAGTTTAGCTCGCCTGTTCTGGTTCTGCTGCTGCATCGCAGTTGCATTGAATGTTAGACTAACGGAAGTGTGTGTTTTGTGTTTATGACAGTGATCATCTTCATCATGCCTGATATGGATATTAAAACGGCAGTCTGGCGTCCAGAGCAGTCAGTGGAGGACGTGTTTGATACCACATATAAAGAGAAAGAAGGGCCTAAACCTCCCGTCGTCATAGTTTGGAGAAATGTGGTTCTGATGACTTTATTGCACACTGCAGCTCTATATGGGCTTCTGCTGGTACCATCTGCATCTGTGTTCACACTCTTCTGGAGTGAGTATTCACATCAACACACTAGATGTTTTATCTCAAATCAACATTCTGTCATTATTAAACTCACACGTCACGGAAAGAGATATTTAGCACAATGTTCCCGCTGCTCTTTTCCAAACAATTACTAATGATTCACGTGCTATATTTAAGTCATGTGTTATTTGAATGCATCTTAAATCTCATTCTTATGTGAGAAAATGACAGATTATATGCAAAGTAACATCTTCTTTTAAAGCTGTGAAACTTTAGTGCGGGTTATAAAGTTTAAGGGAACCTCAGTACATTTTATGCACTGACTAAAAACTGCCACTTCTAGTCACGTTTTTTCCAACTGGTTTACTTGCATGGTTTTTATTTTCACGAATGAATGATTCCTTAAATCACTTGTCTTGTTGAGGAGAGTGGTGCACGATATATATCAACTACACACACTCCTTTTGCTTGACAAAAGCTTATTTTTAGACGCGTTGATTGCGAATTGACACTGAAAACACTGGCGGGAAACGATCTGTTCATGTGTAAATAGACACAGTGCTGAGTTTTTCTCTGAAACACGCAGTGCATATTTATTTTAATTGCACTACGCCATAGGGGTGTGCGATATATATCGTCTATGATAATATTGTGATTGTTGTTTTAATGATGTGTGATCTGGCATTATGGAGTATGTAGGTTAGACTAGTGCGCTTGAGCATTTACAGCGTGATTTACTCGACTAAAATGCATTTATAATGCCCTCAATATTCAAGATAAGAAGCAAAAATACCTCTTTATGTCTTTTATATTTATATCATTTAATATAGTTAATCAATATCACATGAAGAGTGACGTTTTCATCCAAATATCAGCATGATTACACGTGTGATTTTGTTTAAAGCAACAGTTCAATAAACAAGAAGTTAAAATTAAGTGACTTACATTTTAGACACAATATTGCCTGTTTTTACTCTATTTCGACTGTGAAAATAGTTCCAAACAAAGCAACAGGACTGTTTTGCGTCTCTGAGCAACACATTAGTTTCAATACTGAATGAACAAATCGGTTGGATGAATCATTCAATGACTCACTCATTAAGAGTCAAATGTTGAATGAATTGGTTGAATTCAATGACTCACTCATTAAGAGTCAAATGTTGAATGAATCGGTTGAATTCAATGACTCACTCATTAAGACAGTCAAATGTTGAATGAATCGGTTTAAGGAATCATTCAATGATTCACTCATTAAGACAGTCAAATGTTGAATGAATCGGTTTAAGGAATCATTCAATGACTCACTCATTAAGACAGTCAAATGTTGAATGAATCGGTTTAAGGAATCATTCAATGACTCACTCATTAAGACAGTCAAATGTTGAATGAATCGGTTGAATGAATCATTCAATGACTCACTCATTAAGACGAATGTTGAATGAATCGGTTGAAACTTAATGACTGGCTCATTGACAGTGACGTGCTGCCACCTACTGGCGGTTTTAATTTCACATTTAAAATATCTTTTCATATTTTAAATAATTTCTAAATATCATTATTCAACGTTTTACATTTAAAAAAAGCCAAACATAATTTATGCATTTGTAACCGCAGGTTAAATGCGTTGATGATCTGCATTAAACAGTGTGTAAATGCATCTAAATGCCACTTCAGATGCAGATTCTGTGTTTCCTCTGCATTGCAAAGATTAATAACACACTTGAAAAAGGAGAAAATCCCCGAAAATATCCAGATGTCAATATCACAAACTCCTAGTTGAGTTTGTCACGCATATTTGTCCAAAAATACAGATGATTTACGAGATGCATGAAGTCCAGGTGTGTCATTGAAACTGACGTGTGTAAAAGTCTGACATGTGCATTAAAAATTAAACATTAGTTCTGTGGCTCTGAGTAGCTGCATTAATTTTTCAGGTTATTTGCAGAAGAATATAATGGCTTGTTTGTTTGTTTCCCGCAGCGTTCGGGTGTTTCGTGGTCAGCGCTCTGGGAATCACCGCCGGCGCTCACAGGTTGTGGAGCCACAGGTCGTATAAAGCGTCTTTACCTCTCCGGATCTTCCTGGCCTTCGCCAACTCCATGGCTTTCCAGGTGAGACACTGAAAATGCAGCCTGAAGCGTCTCAGACATCAATCTGTCATGACAGCATGCATTAGTATAGAGCCGAGAGACTGTCATAACACGCACACATTCACTCTGACTGTTCTCCATTTGTTAGAATAATAATACAGTAGTCAACATTTGAAGTGGATCAAAAAAAGGTTAGACGAGACAAGAACGGGTATTGTTTAAAATGCACGTATAACTTTGATGAAAGGTTTTGATCCACTTTAAATGTTGACTACTGTATTATTCTAACATATGGAAAACAGTGATTCAAACTCTGAAATGGGATCAAACATGATTAATAGCAACATATAAAGGTTATTATTTGTGTTAGATTTGAAGCAAGTCTTATTAAAGATGATTTCTGTGCCTCGTTTGATCTGCTCTCTCCGCTGTAGAACGACATCTACGAATGGTCACGTGATCATCGCGTTCACCACAAATACTCTGAGACGGACGCCGACCCTCACAACGCCGTGCGCGGGTTCTTCTTCTCTCACATCGGCTGGCTTCTGGTCCGTAAACACCCTGACGTCATCGAGAAGGGACGCAAGCTGGAGATCAGCGACCTGAAGGCCGATAAGGTCGTCATGTTTCAGAGGAGGCAAGTCTGGAATCAAACCCGCCACTAAATGAACTGTCATTGGTCACTTAAAGGTGCAGTGTGTAATTTTTAGTGGCATCTAGTGGTGAGGTTGTGAATTGCACCCAAGAGAAGTTACGGTGGTGACAGGAAGTGATGTCGTCGTCTGAGACAGCAGAGAGTAGCCAGTTAAGCAACGAGGCTTCTTTACAAACATTTAGTAAAACAATATATTATTGTTACTTGTTCATCATTGTGTCAGTGTTTTATTCGCTGAGTTTCGCTAGCATCTTTACACGAAGAACAACATAGTGAGGAAACGCGTTTGTCCGTTCAGGGCCACCGTAGAAACATGTGGATGTAAAGCGACCCGCGGTGTGTGTAGATTACGCCTCATTCTAAGCTAATAAAAACATCACGGTTCATTATGTATGCTCTTTATACACCACTGAAAACAGTGTATATGATATTGCAGATCCTTCTAAATATCCCACAATGCACCTTTAACTAAGTTGGATTGTGATTCTCAGGTACTACAAGCCGTCTGTGCTGCTGATGTGCTTCTTCCTCCCGATGTTTGTGCCCTGGTTCCTGTGGGGCGAGTCGCTGTGGGTGGCGTACTTCGTGCCGACCGTCCTCAGATACACACTTGTGTTGAACTCCACCTGGCTGGTCAACAGCGCCGCACACATGTGGGGGAACCGGCCCTACGACAGCACCATCAACCCCCGGGAGAACAGATTCGTCACCTTCAGTGCCATCGGTACGTCTCACACACACCGGCGTTCACACGGGCAGAGTTGAGCTTAAAAAAAAAAAAGTCAATTAGATTCTACTTCAGCGCTAAACTTATCTTTAGGATATTTCGGCACATTTAACCTCCAGTTCAACTTCTCAGTGATGTAATACAAAACAAACTATGATGTACTGGTTAAAATGTTTGTACATCAGGGTTGTACATCACTTTTTTTCATTTTTACTGACTTTATTTTATAAATCGTTGCGTTTAATAAAATAAGATGCTAAGGAGAATCACATCTGACAATACTGAGAATTAAAAAAACAAAAGCTATAATAAAATGTTGATCATAATGATAATTGTGAAAGAAAATGTGCCTAATTGTCATGAAAATCTATCATGGATTTACATCTAATATAATTTCTTATATATATGATACTATAAATAAGAAACTAAAACTGTTAGTATGTGGTGTTAAATGTCTAAATGAGTGAGTCATTAAATCATTTATTTGATTCGTTTAAACGGCTGATTCATTCAGGAATGCAGTAAATGACTCTCTTTATGAATGAGTCATTGAATCATTGGTTCACCTGATTGATTCACTCAAAACTGATTCATTCAGAAATGAAACCCTGCTGTGTGTTGCTCTGGGACGCACAACACTTCTGCTCTGGATTTATTGGTAATATTTTAATTAAAAAATATCGAATAAAAAAAAAAAGCAGACAATATCGTGTCTAAAATATAACACAATATTAACTTATCTATTGAACTGTTGTATAAAATCAATATCACATTTGCACTCATATTCGTAACACAAACAGCACTTGTGTGATATTGCGCTCGTTAGTCATGTGATATTGCTTAACTTTATCATATCATATAGGTCTATATATGAGACAAAAACTCATACATGGGCATTTTGCCTGATATCTTGAATTTAAGAGCCATTTTCTATAGGCTCCATCACGCAGAGCTTCATGTTCATCACCAATCAACTCATTTAATATTAAAAATCACTAATGATTCATCAGTCATGAACGCTTTAGATCTGAATGTGCAGAACTGTGAATGTTATGTGATATTGCTCAACTATATCATGATATAAATATGAGACAACTCATTATGGGGCATTTTAAATAAAAATGATTTTCTAAATAAGACATTTTCTAAAAAACTGTCTGTATGTGGCGTTAAAGGTCTAAACGAGTGAGTCGTTCATTCATTCGATTAGTTCAAACGGCTGATTAATTCAGAAATGAATTAAAATGGCCCTTTTTATGAATGAGTCATTGAATCATTGCTTCTCCCGATTGATTCGCTCAAAACGGATTCATTCAGACGCACAACACTCCCGCTCTGGATTTATAGGTCATATTTTCATTGGGGAAAAAGTGTCTAAAATATAACACAATATTATCTTATCTATTGAACTGTTGTATAAAAAGAATCAATATCAAATTTGCATGTGTGTTATTTGGAACATAAACGGCACTCGTGTGATATTGCTCAACTGTATCATGATATAAACGTGAGACACAAACTCACACAAGAGCATTTTTGCATTAGAAAGTCTCATTCGATCTCATTTGAAATTTTCAAAAAAACTGTTTATGTGGCGTTAAAGGTCTAAATGAGTGAGTCGTTCATTCATTCGTTCGTTCAAGCGGCTGATTCATTCATTCAGCTCTCTTTATGAATGAGTCATTGAATCATTGGTTCACCCGATTGATTCGCTCAAAACAGATTCATTCAGACGCACAACACTCCCGCTCTGGATTTATAGGTAATATTTTCGTTGGGATAAAAGTGTTTAAAATATAACACGATATTAACTTATAGTTTTATACAACAGTTGAATAGATATCATGATATAAATATGAGACACAAACTCATTATGGGGCATTTTTGTATTAGAAAGTCTCATTTCGTCTTGTTTGAAATTTTCTAAAAAACTGTTTATGTGGCGTTAAAGGTCTAAATGAGTGAGTCGTTCATTCATTTGTTTGTTCAAACGGCTGATTCATTCATTCAGCTCTCTTTATGAATGAGTCATTGAATCAATGCTTCACCCGATTTATTCGCTCAAAACAGATTCATTCAGACGCACAACACTCCCGCTCTGGATTTATAGGTAATATTTTCATTGGGGAAAAAGTGTTTAAAATATAACACAATATTACCTTATAGTTTTATACAACAGTTGAATAGATATCATGATAATAAACGTGAGACACAAACTCACACGGGGCATTTTTGCATTAGAAAGTCTCATTTCGTATTGTTTGAAATTTCCTAAAAAACTGCCAGTATGTGGCGTTAAAGGTCTAAATGAGTGAGTCGTTCATTAATTCGATTATTTCAAACGGCTGATTAATTCAGAAATGAATTAAAATGGCTCTCTTTATGAATGAGTCATTGAATCATTGGTTCACCCGATTGATTCGCTCAAAACAGATTCATTCAGAAACGACACTCGGAGACGCACAACACTTCCGCTATGGATTTATAGGAAATATTTTCGTTGGAGTAAAAGTGTTTAAAATATAACACAATATTAACTTATAATTTTATACAACAGTTGAATAGATATCATGATATAAATATGAGACACAAACTCATTATGGGGCATTTTTAATAAAAAATGATTTTCTAAATAAGAAATTTTCAAAAAAACTGCCATTATGTGGCGTTAAAGGTCTAAACGAGTGAGTCGTTCATTCATTCGATTAGTTCAAACGGCTGATTAATTCAGAAATGAATTAAAATGGCTCTTTTTATGAATGAGTCATTGAATCATTGCTTCTCCCGATTGATTCGCTGAAAACGGATTCATTCAGACGCACAACACTCCCGCTCTGGATTTATAGGTCATATTTTCATTGGGGTAAAAGTGTTTAAAATATAACACAATATTACCTTATAGTTTTATACAACAGTTGAATAGATATCATGATATAAATATGAGACACAAACTCACACGGGGCATTTTTGCATTAGAAAGTCTCATTTCGTCTTGTTTGAAATTTTCTAAAAAACTGTTTATGTGGCGTTAAAGGTCTAAATGAGTGAGTCGTTCATTCATTTGTTCGTTCAAACGGCTGATTCATTCATTCAGCTCTCTTTATGAATGAGTCATTGAATCATTGGTTCACCCGATTGATTCGCTCAAAACAGATTCATTCAGACGCACAACACTCCCGCTCTGGATTTATAGGTAATATTTTCATTGGGGTAAAAGTGTTTAAAATATAACACGATATTAACTTATAGTTTTATACAACAGTTTAATAGATGATATGATATAAACGTGAGACACAAACTCACACGGGGGCATTTTTGCATTAGAAAGTCTCATTCGGTCTCGTTTGCATGGTGGAAAACCCCGTTCGGCCGCTCTTAGACTGCATGTTAATGATTAATTCCCTTTTGCATGATCTGATCTCCTGCTTTCATTCCTCAGGCGAAGGCTTCCACAATTACCACCACACGTTCCCCTTCGACTACGCCACCAGCGAGTACGGCTGGAAGCTCAACCTGACCACATGCTTCATCGACCTCATGTGTTTCCTCGGCCTGGCGAGCGACCCGAAGCGCGTGTCCCGGGACGCGGTGAACGCTCGAGTCGTGCGGACCGGAGACGGGAGTCACAGGAGCGGCTAACGTTCAATCCCACCATCCCTCAATCCCAACGAACTGCCAGCCGGAAAACAGGAGGACAATCGGTCCTTCCAGTGACGGGGAGTTTCGATGACAGTGTTGACGCTTCTGCTTTGAGTTCAGATGCCATGTTCTTTAGCCCAGTCTAGCCTGTGAAGCTTTCACGCGGGGATCCGAGCTGTTTGTGTAGCGCTTATTCCGATTTAGTTTCCGGCTTGTCGATGTTTTTGACACCCCAGTCTGAGCTTCAGTAGCTGACGTGCCAGTTTTACTCTCAACAACGACCCCGTCACACAGGCATCTCACCAAACCTAGCTGTGCAATTTGGGAGAAATTAAATCTATTTAATATTTAACAACAGCTGCACCTTAACGAATCAAGCGATCGTATTTAATAGTTTAATATTGCCAAACTGTTTTGTTGCCATACTTGCACAAATTGTCCATGTTTTGGAGAACTGTATTAATGATTCTTGATTTCTAAGTGTTTGACCTCGGCACAGATATGCGGAACGATATGTTCCTAAGTCTTTTTTTGTTTTGTTGTTTTTTCGGATGGATCGAGATCAACTTTTACTCGCCGCGAGTGGCGTTTAGTGTAATTTCGTGTTGAGACATCGACGGAGAGGCTGCGTGACAATGATTGAGCGTGTTGACTCTTGTACTGTAAAATGTATAGTTTGGTTTTGTATTGTAATTAACTGTGCAACATCATCCAGATTTGTTCCTACATTAACGTTGTCATCTTCTAAAGTACATCTGGGACGTTAATGTAAGCATGCTGTATTAATACAGAACTCTTTTCTATTGCATATTGATACAGACGGAAGCATCTTACAGTAATGATAATAATAATAATACAGGCTCTGCTGGTATTGTTGTCCAGATTGCCAAAAGCGTTTGTTGCATGCGTGCCGAACCGTGATGTTTTCACCTGTACGTTTAATCAAACATAATGTATTTTCAGAGATTTTTCAATGCTATTTTTCCATGTTCCGATTTCCTTTGACAAGTTGCACGTAGTTAAATAGTTTGGCAACCTTTAAAACGATTTGGATTGTAATTCCTTCCAGACTTTACAGTGACTGAAGACGCCACTGTTCCTCTCACTGGACAGATCGCCTTATTTTCACTCGGACTCTTGTGACTCGAGAGGCCGGAAAGCGGTCGTGATATTTCTCATGCTGTTCGGAAGAAGCCGCTGGCTCTTAAAACTAATACGATGTTCTTGTTTGTGATAACAGCCTGTAATAGTGAATAGACTCTTGTTTCTTAATCTATTACTGGAAATAAAGTCTCAAGCAAAGAGCTTCTCAACTTTCTGACACGTGCACTTCATTTCCTAATGTTTGTGTGTGTTTGGGACATTCTTCAGCAGAGTTATAACACAATGAAAAAGAATGTAAATAAACTGGATGGAAATATAGTAGCAAGTTCAGTCATTAATTTATGAATCAGGTTTAAAAAACGTATCTGTCCTTCTTTGACATGATGATGATGATATTACAGTGTATTATTATTTTCACAGGCCATAATTAGTCCTGCATGTCTGAGCACGTCTGCAGGGATTCATTCACTAGAAAGTTGTGTCTGTAAGTGCATAGATGCTGTTAAACGTTTCTTAGTTTAACATAGTCACTGCAGAACCATATTCATTCTATACAGAATCATATTTTAACTAATAAATATATTACGTTTGTTTATTTAAACGATGTAAGCAACAGAAGGCTATTATAAAGATAAAGGCTGCTATTAATGCCATTACTAAATATAAACGCTTTTATTAATGTCATTTGGCGTTATGTCAATATCCACATTTGATAAAACACACAGTTAGTGTGTTATTCCCGGTCATTGCGGTGCTGCGTCACAACGTTCACAGCATCCCGGCAATTTCAACAGCAGATCAACGTCAGCCAATCAGCATCGCCGTGTGACTCCGGCGGACCAATCAGCGAGCTGTTCTCGAATGTTCAGTGCAGCGCTGAAATGAGACATGATGTTGATGAACGGCTCAGTTTGCGGTTTCAAACCGGTCACATTCTTTCAAACCCCCCCGCCGTGTGTGTGTGTGTGTGTGTGTGTGTGTGTGTGTGTGTTTCACACACCCCGTTAAACCCACCGGAAACACTCGTAATCAACTTCTGATGCGTTTACTGAGTCCTCTATGAGCGACAGTGCAGTTTATCCCTCAGAAAAGAAGATGCGTCATACAAACAAAAATAAAATTGCATTTAATAATTTGGTCTAAAATAGTCGATTAATAATTTATTGATTACTAAGACGCACTGGTTCATGATAAAATATGTTTTTAAAGTCAGTATCGATTACTGACTTTTATTATTATTGTATGTTGTTTAATGTGTTTATATTTTATGCTGACTATGGCTTCTTTTTATATGTCCAATGTTTTACTGTACAGCACTTTTAAATGTGCTATAGAAATACATTTGGACTCGACTTGATTATGCATGTTTAATAGAGTATATTTGGGTTTTAAATAAAGACTATTAAACATGTTTTACGTGATGTAATGAATTGGAAAATGTTTCTTTCTCGCCATCTACAGGATAAAACCAGAACACTAAGAAGTGCAAATGCAGAAAATGACTTGATTTCAACCCTTTAGAGCCCAATGATTTATGTGTGGAATTATAAGTTGATTTTAATATGATTAAATCTGCCTTTCCAGCACCAGATCAAGCTCAGAGATAGTTGATCTCAACACTAAAACGACTGAACATTATTCTGAAGAATGCTGATATTGTTTTCATTAATCTTTAATGGCCCGTTATTGGTTTTACAGGACATTACGAAGAAAACAGAGACACCGGTCATTTATGAAAGTTCTGTATTTTATTTTTCTTCAAGTGTTTTCAAGCTTCATTAACGACCTCAGAATGAATCAGTTTCAGACACAGAACATTGACATTTTCAGCAGAACAAACAGATGATCTAGTTTATCAGATTAACTGTTTAGTTGCATTCAGTTATTGTAGAGATTGTCAAGAACACGTCCACGTCAAAAACCAGGAGAAATTATAAATACATATATAAATTATAAGATTATTTTTAGGACTATTAATATTCAATTTCAATGCATTTCTCATTCGCAAATAAACAAAAGTATTTATACATCATATGCATGTTGCACACCATTTAAACTGAATTAAAAAATGTGTTTTTTGGGGGGAATTACAAAAATACGAAAAGTAAAAAATGAATGAGTTTTACTGTCAAAACAAAAACAGGCTTGATTTTCTTCTTTGATTTTGACCCGGACGTGTTTCTGACATGTTTCCATCTCTAAGTCTCCAGATCCGAGCAGAACTCATTCCCATCCGGAGAAGCTTCAGGAGTGTTTGGAGGAGAAACAGCAGTGCAGATCAAGCGTCAAGTGCAATATAAAACACCCTCCTTCACACAAAAGAAAATCATCCCACAATTCATCAATCGGTCAATAACCACCCATAACATCCACTGACAGTGACTAAACTACAGACAGCATCAGATCTTTAATCATAAACCCAGCGTACAGAAGGAACCTGTGCTCGAGTCGTGTTCCTACAGTCTCACACTGAATCCAAAGCCACAATGATTCACACAAATGTATTAAGATCATCCATATTAAGTCAATTTGAACACATTTTACGCACAATAACGCGTTCTCAAACTGTAACAATTTGCACAAATTCGATCTGCTCGTGTATTAAGGCTTATTCTTAAACTGTCGCATTAACAGTTTCTGCACATTCTTGGGTCTAGCATTGAATTCAGTGCAACGATTTACACTGATGCGTTCAATTCACACACATAATACGCAATAATGGTTTTCTGAACAGTCGTTCTGCTTGTGTTGGATGAATAAGAAGGAAAGCAAACACCAAACGCACGAGAAGAACTCCAGTCGTGAAGTGGTGGGATGTTAACGCTGGACTGGTTCTGAGATCAGTGCGCGAGAGAGAGAGAGAGAGAGAGAGAGAGAGAGAGAGAGAGAGAGCGTCACACGGCCAGCTTGTTGCCGATGGTCATGAGCACCTTGAGGACGGGCATGAACGCGGAGATCTCGCTGAAGTTGCTGCTGCTCACGACCTGCGTGTGAACCTCCAGACCCTGCGGATAGTTGCGTTCGCTGACACAGCGGCTGATCTCGTGCAGGCCGCCGAGGATGCTGGGAGAAAGCTGACGGGGCGACACAAAACACCAGGTTTATATTGAAACCTTAGAGACTCAATCAGGGTTCGTACACACACTTAGGCCTCGTTTACACTGTCAGTGAAATGTGACCCAATTCCGATTTTTTACTCGTATGCGACACAGATCGGATGTGTTCTATGACAGTGTAGGCTAAACAGAAAAAAAACGCATGCATTCGGATATTTCGAGATCGGTTTCAGGCCTCGTTCATATGTGGAAATAAATCACATATACACTCACCTAAAGGAATATTAGGAACACCTGTTCAATTTCTCATTAACGCAATTATCTAATCAACCAATCACATGGCAGTTGCTTGAATGCATTTAGGGGTGTGGTCCTGGTCAAGACAATCTCCTGAACTCCAAACTGAATGTCAGAATGGGAAAGAAAGGGGATTTAAGCAATTTTGAGCGTGGCATGATTGTTGGTGCCAGACGGGCCGGTCTGACTATTTCACAATCTGCTCAGTTACTGGGATTTTCACGCACAACCATTTCTAGGGTTTACAAAGAATGGTGTGAAAAGGGAAAAACATCCAGTATGCGGCGGTCCTGTGGGCGAAAATGCCTTGTTGATGCTAGAGGTCAGTGGAGAATGGGCCGACTGATTCAAGCTGATAGAAGAGCAACTTTGACTGAAACAACCACTCGTTACAACCGAGGTATGCAGCAAAGCATTTGTGAAGCCACAACACGCACAACCTTGAGGGCGGATGGGCTACAACAGCAGAAGACCCCACCGGGTACCACTCATCTCCACTACAAATAGGAAAAAGAGGCTACAATTTGCAAGAGCTCACCAAAATTGGACAGTTGAAGACTGGAAAAATGTTGCCTGGTCTGATGAGTCTCGATTTCTGTTGAGACATTCAACAGAATTTGGCGTAAACAGAATGAGAACATGGATCCATCATGCCTTGTTACCACTGTGCAGGCTGGTGGTGGTGGTTTAATGGTGTGGGGGATGTTTTCTTGGCACACTTTAGGCCCCTTAGTGCCAATTGGGCATCGTTTAAATGCCACGGCCTACCTGAGCATTGTTTCTGACCATGTCCATCCCTTTATGGCCACCATGTACCCATCCTCTGATGGCTACTTCCAGCAGGATAATGCACCATGTCGCAAAGCTCGAATCATTTCAAATTGGTTTCTTGAACATGACAATGAGTTCACTGCACTAAAATGGCCTCCACAGTCACCAGATCTCAACCCAATAGAGCATCTTTGGGATGTGGTGGAACGGGAGCTTCGTGCCCTGGATGTGCATCCCACAAATCTCCATCAACTGCAAGATGCTATCCTATCAATATGGGCCAACATTTCTAAAGAATGCTTTCAGCACCTTGTTGAATCAATGCCACGTAGAGTTAAGGCAGTTCTGGAGGCGAAAGGGGGTCAAACACAGTATTAGTATGGTGTTCCTAATAATTCTTTAGGTGAGTGTAAATCAGATATGTTCATTGATGCGCATCTGCGGATGGACAGATGGCCCGACGAAACATTGTGTCGTCATAGGAGAGGAGTGTGGACACACGTTGACAACATATCAAAGATTGGCTTGCTCATCCTAAAATTTCGGACCCACTGCTCCTCGTTAAAGCCCGCCACGATCTCATGGAAATGCGTATATTGCACAGTTTTTTTTTCACGTGCCATTTACGCCAAAAATAGTTTTTTCGTGCATGATACGCACTTTATGGCGTTCAATACGCATGTTTACAGTGCGTATCATATGCAAGCAAAAAACATTTTTGGCGTAGCCTATAAATGGCACGAGAAATAAAATTCGTGCTATATTCACTTGCATGAGATCGTGTTGTATGTTCCCAATCCCACCCTGAGATCTCGCTGCGCGTTCGTCCATCTGAGCAAGAAGACCCCTTTAAACATGCGCGATGTTTCAGTCAAGTGTAAACGCATGACTCGGATAATTTAAAGAACGTGTAAACGGATATAGGCAACAAATCAGAATTGGGCATCAAGACCTGCAGTGTAAACGAGGCCTAATATGACATTCAAGGACTTTTCAAGCACTACTTCTTGATTTTCAAGGACTTAATCAGAGATCTCACTTATCAAACAATATCTTTAGTATCTTTCAAATTCTAAAAAAGGTAAATAGATCAACAAAAATAAACTAATAAAACAAAATGGTAGAAGTAAAGTGCAGCGGATGCAGTGACTGCGGTAACTTTAACCATTGAAAGGATATTATGACAAAGATATCGCTTTCCTTATTCAAACTGATTTATTCTCCCATGAATATATGATTGACTTGAAGAATGAAAGATGTATCATATACTTGGATATTTATGAGCAATATCACACTCATAGCCATGCGAAATGCCTCTCTCTCTCTATATATATATATCAGACGGACTGCAGCTTTGATTTTGTGTGAAAAGATTGTTTATCGCCAAAATTTAACACTAATTTCACACATGTGACCCTGGATGACAAAACCAGCCACATGGGTCAACTTTATTTAAATTTAGATTTATACATCATATGAAAGCTGAATAAATAAGCTTTCCATTGATATATGGTGTGTTATGATAGGACAATATTTGGTCGAGACACAACTATTGAAGATCTGGAATCTGAGGGTGCAAAAAAATCGAAACATTTAGAAAATCTCCTTTAAAGTTGTGCATGTGTGTTTGTGCTTTTGCTGCATCCACTCACTAAAATGATTTTTTAAACATATTTGCGGTAGGAATAGGAAATGTACTAAATATCTTCATGGAACATGATCTTTACTTAATATCCTCATGATTTTTGGCATACAGGAAAAATCAATAATTTTGACGCATACTAATTTTGATTGTCTATCGCCACAGAAACAGCCGTGCGACTCGAGACCAGGGTCACATGTGCTGTCTTTCAATAAAGTACCTTTTCATAAATATGGTTATTTTCAGAATAAGGAGAAACGTCCTGAACTCACCGCTTGATCCCGCAGTTTGTCGTACAGACTCTCCAGCCGCTTGGAGGCGTCGTCAAGCTTGCGCTTCGTTTGCTGGAAGGAAAGTTAATTTAAGAAACTTATTAAGCAGCTTATTGTGGTTAAAAATCCTCCAACCTGTACAGGAAGAGACTTAAACAGGATTTATGTGATTATTATGGTCTTTATATATTCTATATATGATACTTTTGAGAATGTAATACATTTTTCATCTTCTTTTTTTTAAAATAATTATGTTTATTGAATTTTCTTAAAATACAAATATAACAAGACCATTTTTTCACCTTCATAAATCAATAATTTGGATATTAATTCTGTATGCAAGACATAATAATAAGATCTTATGTACAACTTTTTAAAAAAGGCTGTGTGTTTGTACCATCTACACTACCGCTCAAAGGTTTGGAGTAATTAAGATCTAAGATTAAGATTTCCTAATGTTTTTTACAGTCTCTTCTACATTACACGCAGAAGACAATATTCCTCCGCCCAGGCGAGCAACCACCAAGAAAAGGTGTTAACACCAATTCTCGCCCAGGACAACTGGAAGCTGCTAGGGACTGGAAGATGCTGGCTGATCTTGACCAACGGCTTATTTTTCCACCTGAGATTGCCACCACTAACCTACGACCAGATATTGTTTTGTGGTCTGGATCAGCACGCATTGTTCAACTGATAGAGTTAACAGTGCCATGGGAGGATGCGGTAGATGAGGCATATGAGAGGAAGAAACTGCGGTATGCTCATCTGGCCACTGAAGCAGAACAGCGAGGATGGAGAGTCCAGGTTTATCCAGTGGAAGTGGGTTGTCGAGGTTTTGTGGCACACTCTACAACCCGGTTCCTCAGAGACGTCGGATTCAGTGGCCAAGAGTTGCGTCGCACAGTAAAGAACTTATCTGAAGCAGCAGAAAGGAGCAGCAACTGGCTGTGGTTGAGACGGAAAGATTCTAGCTGGCTGTGTACAGGCCGCCACGCTACGGTTTCGTAGAGTTCTTGAAAACTTGAAGAGTCTGTTGGTTTGTTTGTATACGTTCCTGTGGATATTGCGTGAATGAGGGGTGGTTGGGTATTGTGTTTTGCGGTAGGTGGTATGCCATACGGAACCGTTGGCCACTGAAACTGCATATTAACGCACCAGTGGGGCTCGACAGCCTTAGTCAACGGGTTGGCGCGTATGGTTGGGTCGCGGAGAGATTGTGATATTGTGGTTAGGTCTCAGCAGCAGGAGGGATGTAGAGGTCAGTAAGCTGGGCTGAGTTGAGTGGGGGACGGAGGGGGGTGACTCTGGGACGCCAGAGTCACTGTCGAGCCCTCTTGAGGTGTCGTGGGCTAGTCGACGAAACACTGAGGACGGAAGGTGCCCACTTGAAGACCCTAGAGATGTCCCCTACTCGGTTCAATCCAGACGGTTGTCGTGCTGGTCCTGTAGTCGCAGCCGTCGCGTGCGCTAACGTGCCAAGTACACTGCTGCCGTTAACGCCGGACAGAAGGGGAGTCACACTACCTTATGGAAAGAAGCGTAAATGGATGGAGAAGCATAGTTTACTGTAAAGCTACGTCTTAGTGTTGCTTATCTTGGCGAAAGCCGAGTACAAATCAGCATGAAGTTTTAACATCTACTCTCGTGTAATGGAAATCATGAAGATCTGGATACATCCAGTGACTGCGGTGAATAGTGCTGCTGGCAACCAGGGAAAGACCTTGTGACAGCCTGGAGAGACAGCTGACAGGAGGAAAGAGACCCCAATGGGGCTGGTAAGGGTTAGCTACCCTTGTCGGCAGTATTCAGCTCCGTGTTTACAGGATGCTGGAGACACCCGCCCAAGGCTTCTGAGAAATTAAAGAGAAAAATACCCCTAGAGTCTGCGAGAGCGGGGGCGGAAGATGACTCAATGTTGGACAACATGGTTAACGACTTAGGAATGGAAACGGATATGAGTATGGAGAGTAAGACTAGTTCAAGATCTGCAGTAAGTAAAGTCATTGAACTCCAAGTTTGTGTCTGTGGCTGGAGCAAGGTGACAACGGTCAGGGGTTTGAAGGTTCATCAAGGGAAAATGAAATGCTTGAGGGAGAAGGGACAAGGGCCTCGCATTGATCAGTACTTCTTACGAAGTCAGTCAAGTCAGTCGAATGAAATCCAGCGACAGGAAGCAAACCACAGCTCGCAGGATATCAGCACCCCTGTCATTGACGAAAGGAGGGCTTGCACAGTTAGTGATGAACATATTCATACTTGTGAACCCGGTCAGGCTAACCAGCATAAGAGAGAAAAGAACCTCAACGGGCATAGGCCTGGAGTAAGATGGCCAAGAGCTTGTGAGAAAACTGCATGGGACACGGTAAACACAGATCTATGCTTTGCATTGGAAAGATTAACTGGTACAGTTGAAAAGAAGCTGGATAAATTTGGGGACATCATTTACGCATATGGAAGTGAGAGGTTTGGTGTGGAAAAAAGGAAGGAAAAGGTACAAACTACTCCTGGAATGTCTAGACGGCAGCAGAAAATTGAAGGGTTAGTTAGAGAAAGGAGACAGCTGAGGAAGCAATGGAAAAGAGCAGAACAAAGTCAGAAGGAGGGACTCAATCTCTTACAAAGGGCCATAAAAGATAAGCTGGCAACATTACGCAGAGCTGAGCGCCTACGGAAACGCTACAAAAAGAAGGAACGTGCGAGGGCTAATTTCTATAAAGACCCATTCAAATTCGTAAAGAAGTTATTCACCAGTGAGAAGAATGGCATTTTAAAAACATCTAGGATTGAGCTAGAGAGATATTTGGAGGACACGCATACAGATGCAAAAAGGCACGAGCCTATGTCAATTCCATCAGACATACCACCTATCAACCCACCAGAATACCAAATGGAGGTCTGTGCACCTAAGTGGAAAGAGGTAGAGCAGGCTGTGAGAAAGGCAAGGGCTTCATCAGCTCCAGGGCCTAATGGAGTTCCGTACAGAGTGTACAAGAGTGCTTCAGGAGTTCTGCGAATTCTGTGGAAATTGATGAAAGTGGCATGGGAAAAACAGGTTGTACCTAGAGCATGGCGCAGAGCAGGTGGAGTCTTTATACCTAAAGAAAAAGATGCTACAAGCATCAGTCAGTTTCGTCCTATTTCACTATTAAACGTTGAGGGTAAGATTTTCTTCAGCATTATTGCCCAGAGATTGTCCACCTACCTGTTAAAGAATGGCTTTATTGACACCTCAGTTCAAAAAGCGGGTATTCCAGGGTTCTCAGGATGCTTAGAACACATCAATGTTATCTGGCAACGAATTCAGTCAGCAAAAAAGGAGAGGAAGGAGCTCCATGTGACATTCCTGGATTTGGCTAATGCATATGGTTCAGTGCCACATGAGCTTCTTTGGGCAGCATTTGATTTTTTCAGAGTACCAATGTCAATAACAAAGTTAGTGAAAGCCTATTTTGGAGATTTGCAATTCAGTTTCTCAACTCCAAAATTCAGCACTGCATGGCAATGCCTAGAGGTTGGAATAATGGCAGGATGCACCATTTCTCCACTGGCTTTTACCATGGCGATGGAAGTAATCATGAGGGCATCAAGATGGGTAGTAGGAGGAGAGCGCTTGGCTTCTGGGATGCGACTACCACCAATCAGAGCATACATGGATGACATGACAACCATGACTACAACAGTAGCCTGCACTAATCGGTTATTGGGGAAGTTAACAGATAATATTGAATGGGCACGAATGAAATTTAAGCCCTCTAAATCAAGGAGCATCTCGATAGTTAAAGGAAAGGTAGTAGATAAAACATTCTTCATTAATGGTGAGGCAATACCAACAGTCTCTGAGAAGCCAGTGAAGAGTCTTGGGAGATGGTACGATGGGGATCTAAAGGACACAGTTCGGGTGGGAGAAGTTAGACGACAAGCAGTGGAAGGGTTGAAGAGCATAAACAGCTGTGCTCTACCTGGTAAACTAAAACTCTGGTGCTTTCAGTTTGGTCTACTGCCGAGGTTGCTGTGGCCACTGACCGTGTACGAGGTTTCTTTGACAACAGTGGAGAAGCTGGAAGCGTTGGTAAGTTCATACATCAGGAAATGGTTGGGAGTTCCACGCTGCCTCAGCAGAGTAGGACTTTATAGTAAAGGAATATTGCAGCTGCCAGTCTCTGCTTTAACCGAGGAGTTCAAGTGTGCCAAGGTCAGACTGGAAATGACCTTAGTAGAGTCACGCGACAAATGTGTAAGGGAGGCAGCCCCTGTGTTAAAAACTGGTAGAAAGTGGTCAGCAAAGAAATCTGTAGTAGAGGCAAAGGCTGCCCTTCAAATTAGGGATATCGTGGGACAGGTACAGCATGGAAGAGGGGGTTTTGGGCTCAGTTTAGCTCCTCCTAAATGGCACAAGGCAGGCCCAGCTCAAAGGAGGAAGCTGGTAGTCAACGAGGTGCGACAGCAGGAGGAGAGGATGAGGTGTATAAAGGCCATTTCACAGGCCAAGCAGGGAGAGTGGATGAGATGGGAGAGTGTGGAACAACGTAAGATGGGCTGGCAAGACCTTTGGTCAATGGAAGAGAGTAGGATCAGTTTCCTTATTAGGTCAACATATGATGTTCTCCCATCACCGCAGAACCTAAACCTCTGGGTAGGAGAGGATCCCTCTTGTCCTTTGTGTTCATCACCTGCCACATTAAGGCACATTTTGACAGGATGTAAGGTGGCTCTTAGCCAAGGTCGGTTTACTTGGCGCCATGACCAAGTACTACGATGTTTGGCTTTAGCATTAGAAGGCAAGCGTAACATGACCAATAAGTTGCCACCTGTTCTAGCAAAACATTACACGCAGAAGACAATATTCCTCCGCCCAGGCGAGCAACCACCAAGAAAAGGTGTTAACACCAATTCTCGCCCAGGACAACTGGAAGCTGCTAGGGACTGGAAGATGCTGGCTGATCTTGACCAACGGCTTATTTTTCCACCTGAGATTGCCACCACTAACCTACGACCAGATATTGTTTTGTGGTCTGGATCAGCACGCATTGTTCAACTGATAGAGTTAACAGTGCCATGGGAGGATGCGGTAGATGAGGCATATGAGAGGAAGAAACTGCGGTATGCTCATCTGGCCACTGAAGCAGAACAGCGAGGATGGAGAGTCCAGGTTTATCCAGTGGAAGTGGGTTGTCGAGGTTTTGTGGCACACTCTACAACCCGGTTCCTCAGAGACGTCGGATTCAGTGGCCAAGAGTTGCGTCGCACAGTAAAGAACTTATCTGAAGCAGCAGAAAGGAGCAGCAACTGGCTGTGGTTGAGACGGAAAGATTCTAGCTGGCTGTGTACAGGCCGCCACGCTACGGTTTCGTAGAGTTCTTGAAAACTTGAAGAGTCTGTTGGTTTGTTTGTATACGTTCCTGTGGATATTGCGTGAATGAGGGGTGGTTGGGTATTGTGTTTTGCGGTAGGTGGTATGCCATACGGAACCGTTGTCCACTGAAACTGCATATTAACGCACCAGTGGGGCTCGACAGCCTTAGTCAACGGGTTGGCGCGTATGGTTGGGTCGCGGAGAGATTGTGATATTGTGGTTAGGTCTCAGCAGCAGGAGGGATGTAGAGGTCAGTAAGCTGGGCTGAGTTGAGTGGGGGACGGAGGGGGGTGACTCTGGGACGCCAGAGTCACTGTCGAGCCCTCTTGAGGTGTCGTGGGCTAGTCGACGAAACACTGAGGACGGAAGGTGCCCACTTGAAGACCCTAGAGATGTCCCCTACTCGGTTCAATCCAGACGGTTGTCGTGCTGGTCCTGTAGTCGCAGCCGTCGCGTGCGCTAACGTGCCAAGTACACTGCTGCCGTTAACGCCGGACAGAAGGGGAGTCACACTACCTTATGGAAAGAAGCGTAAATGGATGGAGAAGCATAGTTTACTGTAAAGCTACGTCTTAGTGTTGCTTATCTTGGCGAAAGCCGAGTACAAATCAGCATGAAGTTTTAACATCTACTCTCGTGTAATGGAAATCATGCTGCACTAAAGCTGCGTTTATTTGATCAAAAATACAGTAAAACAGTGAAATATTATTCCAGTGTAAATCAGCTGTTCTCTATGTGAATATATAGTAAAGTGTAATTTATTCCTGTGATCAAAGCATCATTACTCCAGTCTTCAGTGTCACATGATCCTTCAGAAATCACTCTAATATGATGATTTATGATTATATGATAAACATTTCTGATTCTCATCAATGTTGAAAACAGTTGTGCTGCAATGTCATGATAAAAGATTACTAAAGATTGTATCGGCCAAATACTTAGTTTCTAGGTGGACAGGTTATAAACATGAGCACTGATTCCAGAAGGTTGCATAAAGCCAGCCAATCAGATTAGAGTTATGCTGTGTGTGTGTGTGTGTGTGTTACCGGGTCTGCGGCGGCCAGCTGACAGCGCTGCACTAAACTACTGAAGGTGGTCTTGATGATCATGTGTTCGGGGGGGATTTCCTTCTGTCCCACTCGCACCGCCGGAAGCTGCTGTAAAGACTGGAACACACACCAAACATCAGGCACTCGCATCACACTAGGGCTGGCAAACAAAAATATTCGTCAAATTAAATAAATAAAAAACTGCACAATTGAATGCAAAAACCCTGCATTAAATTTTTTTTTTTTTTTTATGTAATTGACGCATTTAAATTTTTTTTTTTTTAACAATTTATTAAGTGAATAAATGGATTATAAATGTAGCGTAAATATAATTTAGTATAAAAAATATCCTACAAATACAAAATATTAAATAAAAAACATTATCAAAAACTAAAATGTAGTAAATTTATTTAATTGACAAAAATTAAATAAAAAATTCGCTCATTTTTCACAGACACGCAAAGAGCACCAGAGGGTTAAAAAAATAAAAATAATTTTTTTTACACATTCGAATGCAAAAAACGTACATTTTCGATTTGTTGGTGTGTCAAGAGGCGCGAGACATGATGATGACGTGACTGACGCGGTGTGTTTTAGTTAGCTTATCCAGGTTACAGATGCGGCGCCATTGTTCATTTGAAAAAAATGTCGGGAAATGGTTTATTTAAGAATAATTGTTTCAAAAGTTAATGCCCTTTAAAAAGTGAATGTCATTTCATTTCAATAAAAGATGCGATGCTTGATTTGTTTGTGTATTGCGCCCTCTTGTGGGCATAGGAGACAATACAGTACCATTTGCCTTTAGAATTCAAATATAGCTAATATTTAAGAACGAAATTCGAATTTATATTTTCAGCCATTTTGACAGCCTTAGATCACACTAGCACATCTGATCCGACTCCAACACGATGACCTCTGACCTGTATGTTCGGCTCCTGAGGGGCTCCGGGCGGCACCTGGACTCGGTCCTGTTGCACAGGATTCTCCGTTGGGAAGCCCATCACCGGCGCTGTGATCGGAGCAGGAGGAGTGTAGTTCTCTGGCAGCTGTACAACACACACACACACACACTCTATAAACCATAGATTGTAAAAAATATGGGCGTGGTGTCACCCGTAGTGTTTCTGAAGAGCATTTCAGAAAAGTGGGCGGAGCCGGCTGTCGCCATCTTGTTAGCGCGTCACTCCCGGATAAACGAACATTTGCAGCAAGGCGGATTAGCTGAGGTGACGTGACGCTAACACACAGCAGACAAACGGCTAGTAGTGATAGCAGCGGCAATCCACCTGTCACTCAAGTGGCCACGCCTTTGATTATGCACAACTTAAAGGCTTAATATAATTTAAACGGATGAGTTATAAAAAAAAAAAACGTCCTCACAGTCGTCATGAAGGGCAACATTAGCGATATAGACCAAATCCACTTTTAACACCAGACTGTAAACATGTGTTTTTCTGCTGTAAAGTTGGGCATTTTAACATGCGTGTCTATGGGACTGAGTCTCTTCTGCAGCCGGCCTCTAGTGGCCAGTGGAGGAACTGCAGGTTAACTCACTCAGTGTCGGATTCAAGAGAGACGGTTGCCGCTTGGTTGGGACTCCTCATACTGTTTCCCATTAAATACATTATAATCGGTATTAACATCATTATGCAAATAAATACCTTTTTCTTGCGTTGTCCTGAGCGTACAGCTGGAGGGTCGTTCCACCCGTCGCGAGCCGCTGACGAGAGAAGACTCACAGTCACCAAAACATGCATGTAAATAATAATGCATGCATCAATAAAGCAGCAGCAAAACTCATCGGGACACTAAAGTCACACTAATAAATGTGTGAACGACTCCTTTATAGTACGGGAAGACCCACACACACACTTCATCAAGACAAACATTTGACAGAGTTTGTCAGGTTTAAAGCGCTAAATCAACAGAAACTTGATCTGATATTCACTCACATTTCTAAGTGTCGATTCTTTCTCTGCCTGATTTAAACTACAGTCTGATTCAACAAGGATGCATTAAATTGCAGCAAAGCTGTTTTCAACACTGATAATAATCATAAATGTGTCTTGAGCATCAGATCCTCATATTAGAGTGATTTCTGAAGGATCATGTGACACTGAAGACTGGAAATTCAGCTTTGATTACAGGAATAAATTACACTTTACTATATATTCACATAGAAAACAGCTTTTAAATTATACTATATCAAAATATTTTCTGTACTGTTGATCAAATAAATGCAGCTTTGGTGAATAAAAACATTTAAAATCTTACAGATCCCGAACTTTGAACAGTATTATTACCTCTCCTTCCTCTTAATCTGTCCGTTTATATCATCATATAATGCAAAACTCACACAGCAAACTTGCAAACAGCCGTCAGAAGCCACACACAGATTATTACCCATGAGCCTCTGGGAGATCACACAGGAAGCTCAACACGACCGGCGTGCTATTATTCTGACAAACAACTCATAATCAGTCAGCATTAAATATTAGAAGAGCCGATTTGAGGATGGCCTGTTGCTGTCCCTATGAAGCACTGGAACACACACACAATGCTCTGTTCTGAAGCTTATAAACACACACACACACACACACTCTCTGTTCTGAAGCTTATAAACACACACACACACACACACACACACACACACACACTCTCTGTTCCGAAGCTTATAAACAAACACAATGTCTCTGTTCTGAAGCTTATATAACACACACACACACACACACACACACACACACACACCTTCCTCTTCTGTCTGGTAAGTCAGCCATGGGAAATATCCTGGAAATCAAACAGCAGGAACAGTATTTCAGAGACACTACAGAGGAGTTTTCAACTCCCAATTCTGTGATTCTGTCATCATTTATTCTCCCCAAACCTCTGCAACTCTCTTCCTAAAACAAAAGGAGATCAGCTGGTGCCTTTTTTATCATCATCATTGAACATGATAGTGAGTAAATTATTTATTTTTGGGTCTTCCTGAAGAAACTTCTTTCAAACACATGAAAACATCTGAATCCATCCACACTTTCGACGGGTTCGGCGTGCAAGGATGCGTTTCTGCGGTTAAAACGTGAGACGCAGATCTAGAGACGCATTTTTAAAAGATATTTTAACTTGAGTAGCGCGTTTTAGAAAGCCGCGTAATACACGATACTCTGCTAAACTATTTAACTGCCCTCTTCCACACAATTAAAGTTACATTCACGGCTATATTAACATTAGGCTTCCATTGCGCTTTCTTTCCAAATTATTACTGGACGGAAGAAAAGTGAAAATGTTAGTATTTTATTTAAAGTGGAAATAAAAAATGGTCTCGTCATGAAGATGTGTGTCATAAAATGGGATAAATAAATATATTTAAATATATTTATTTATCCCATTTTATGACACACATCTTCATGACAAGACCATTTTTTATTTCCACTTTAAATAAAATACTAACATTTTCACTTTCATAAACATTTATTTATCTATCCATCCATCTCTAGGCCTTTATTAACCCCCCAGAGCCTGTGGAGCATTTTATGATGGACAGATGCACTTTTATGATGGATAGATGCACTTTTATGATGGATAGATGCACTTTTACGATGGATAGATGCACTTTTACGATGGACAGATGCACTTTTATGATGGATAGATGCACTTTTATCATGGATAGATGCACTTTTATCATGGATAGATGCACTTTTATGATGGATAGATGCACTTTTATCATGGATAGATGCACTTTTATCATGGATAGATGCACTTTTATCATGGATAGATGCACTTTTATGATGGACAGATGCACTTTTATCATGGATAGATGCACTTTTATCATGGATAGATTCACTTTTATGATGGATGGATGCACTTTTATGATGGATAGATGCACTTTTATCATGGATAGATGCACTTTTATCATGGATAGATGCACTTATGATGGACAGATGCACTTATGATGGATAGATGCACTTTTATGATGGATAGATGTACTTTTATGATGGATAGATGCACTTTTATGATGGATAGATGCACTTTTACGATGGATAGATTCACTTTTATCATGGATAGATGCACTTTTATGATGGATAGATGCACTTTTATCATGGATAGATGCACTTTTATCATGGATAGATGCACTTTGAAGGACTTTAAAAAATATCCTGCCATTCACTTCCATTATAAAGCTTGAAAGAGCAACATTTTTTCAACTCCCGATTGCATTCGTCTGAAAGAAGAATGTCATATACACCTAGGATGACTTGAGGGTGAGTAACTCATGGGCTAATTTTCATTTTTGGGTGAACTCTCCCTTTAATCATTCCAAACTGTAGATGGGTTCTGCATGTACCTGTAGGTGGAGGTGGGAGGTTGGTGCCGGTGAAGCTCTTCGCTCCTGGAGCGCCGGGTCCGCCCTGAGGATAACCGGCTCCGAGAGGCGTATACACACCGCTGGCAGGTGTTTGTGTGTGTGGAGGCCCCTGTGTGTATGGAGGCCCCTGTGTGTGTGGAGGCCCCTGTGTGTGTGGAGCGCCTGGGAAGAAGGGCATCGGGCCGCCTGGCAGAGAGGTGGGTGATGTAAACCCTGGAGCGGGTGGAGGAGACATCAGGGGTCCCGATGGAGACATCAGGGGTCCCGGCGGAGACGCGGGCGGCACTGAAGGACCCGCCAGGCTGGAGGAGGGCATCGACGGGCCTGACATGAAGCCCACAGGGCCACCGAGAGACCCGGACTGAGGGAACGGCTGAGACTGAGGGAAACCTGGAAGAGAAAACATTTACTAGAGTGTTTCTGGGGTCGATGTGTAAAGGTCCTTGCACACGGAGTCCGAAATTTTCGCCAGTTAAAAAACAAATATGACCTTAATCACGTTGCCACAATGCCTCCGAAACCTTCGTCCGTCATAAAAAAATTCGGATCGGGTTTGATTTGTGTTTTTCGCATCCGTAGGAAGCATTTTGAGAGGTGTTTGACAATTCAGAGCCACTCAATGACGAATACACACGAAAAACACACAAAAATTTCGGACTTAGTGTGCAAGTACCGACTCTGCTAAGAGTACAAAAAGTTTAGAGTCAATAAGAACCTTTTTCTTCTTCATTATTAGGATGTATTATGAATAGGGCTGCACGATTAATCGCAATTTCGTGCTTAAACCGATTTGGCTTATCGCGATTTTGAAATCGCAAAGGCTGCGATTAATTGTTATGCGCAGCTTGTCAGAGATGTACGGCTCTGTAAACGCTGCTCACTCTGAAAGCACTGCGAGTTTGAGTCACTTATAACGTGCATTTGAAAAAGCAACACGCATCAACCATATAAAGCTAAAGGCTCCAAAGCTAGATATAAGCGAGCCTACAAAGACAACTATAAATTTGTTTTTAGAAGTTGGTCATTTTAAACTTGTTGAAAGTAGTTTTGAAAGTTTGTTAAGATGGGGAGGTGTACAACAATGGCATGTAAATAGTAAACAACAAAAACAACCAAGAAAACAGTTCCGATCTTGCCGTTTCAGTCACTTCAATGTGTTCACAAGACAGCAAACTACGCAGATAAAAAAATAAAATCACGCACCTAAAAATCAGGTCAAGACCTGCCGGAACTACTTTAGCCGTTCGTTTCCCTGAAAATAATTGCACACCTTAGAACGTTCGTCGACCAATCAGATTCAAGCATTCAACGGCCCTGTAGTATAATATGATTTATGGCTTATTAATATAAACGCGCGATTAGTCAACTAATGGTTTAAATGACGACTACTAGTCGACTAGAAAAACCTTTAGTCGAGGGAGGCCCTAGTAATTAGGGTGTGTTATGAAGCTGATGTGGTTACCTGGAGCTGTGGCAGGGTATTGTGGGTATTGTGGTCTCAGGCCGGGCCGCGGCGCTCCAGCAGACTCAGTCTGAGGGGTGAAGAGACGGGGCATCGTCTGAGCAGGGAGTGTGGACGGGTACGACCCCTGCGCAGGACACACATTACAACACATCAACACGCAATGCCTGAATAACTATTGCATTACAGGTCAAGCTTATGCAACAGTCTGAGCAGCTGTGATGGTGCAAACACACACGAGGAACGAGGTGCAAGTCAGAGCAACTACTTATTACCAGTGTTGTTATTGGTAACCGAAACATAGCAAAGATGAAATAACATATTAATATTAGATGAAAAACTTGAGTATGAGAAACACACTAAAGCAAGTACGCTATCCGTTTCTTCTGTAAAAATAAGCTAACTTTGAGGGCTGATTCTATGGCTGTGAAGCTGTTAAATAACAATATTACTGATTTTTAAAAAGAAAGTGCAGAATATCTCTTCCATGCACTTTAGATGATGTCTCTGGAGCAGAAAATATTGCAGTTATGGAGACAGCATTATTGTAATGTGTGTCCAAAATGTCAGTTTAGACTTTTAAAGTGTCATTCACATGTCAATATGAACAAAGGCACAGACGCCACAACAGGTTATATCTAATGCCACATGTATTATTGTAGAGATGTGTGTTTTTTTTAAAGTAGATCCTGTTGATTACAATGTTGACTACAATGTAACAGTGGTGTTCAAAACTCAATAAAATACGAATTATAAAACTAGATCCTGTTTTAACACATTTATAACACCGCGTTTACATTAAAAACCCATGTTTACATAAAAACAATGCAAATACTATGGTATGGCTATCCATTCTTTCGTATTTTACTGTGTTTTATCTAATCCGTTTGAAATTGTACAGCACTTTGGTACACACTATGTTTTTAAGGTGCTTTATAAATAAACTTTTTTCTTTTGCCCGACCACCCCCCACCCCCCCCCGTCTTCGGAGGTCAACTTTATTTTATTCATATAATGGTTTTAGAAAAAAAAAAGGGCTGAAGTAGCTCCGAGTGCCTTTATCCTACTGCACATAATGGGAAAAAACCCGGAAAAAAACCACTAGCATATGTTTGTAAATAATAAAGAGTGACAAGCAGTAACATAGAGACATGGATGTACAACGTAGAGTCATAATATAGAGACAGGGAGGTACACCAGGGCTCCAGACTAACTTTTTTTACTAGGAGCGCTGTTGCCCCTGACTGAAAATTTTAGGAGCACAAGCAGAAAATTTAGGGGCACACCTTAAATCAGCTTGCAATGCAATTATTAAAATTTCCCCCAAAATAACTGTAATACTGACAAATTCTTTAATAATAAAGAGACTTAACGTACAGCTATTACGATATGCAGTTTTATTTTAAGTTCACAGGGCTCCAGACTCAAATTTGAGCGCAGCATCACCTCAAATGAGAACTCACACTGAGTTCTACAAAAAAAAAAAAAAAAATTCTGGTAGCACTGGGGCTGACAATAAATCACCATTAAGCTTAATTTAGGGTGTAGATGAAATTAACTTTTGTTATTATTATCATTCATAATGTCTTAATATTAATTAAAAAACAAAAGGAGTGAAAAAATGTATATTAAGGAGTGAACATAGCCAATAAACATCCTACTGTTTACAATGGTATTTGTTTTTTTTTTAAATAAGTGTTTAAATAAGAGTTATCCAACATCTTAAATTTTTTAGTTTTAGGACAATCTTTGAAGGATGAACAAAAAATTTGTTGGTCATCACATAAAAAATCTATTTAAAAAAGCATTTATATGTGATATTATAGTTTTGAAGTGCTAGAAAAGATGTGTAGGCTGCGTTTGACTATTTCTGTCACATTATCGTATTTATGGTTAGAGTTGCTTACTACATTAGCCTAAATCCATGGTGAATGTTGCCGATTTGTGGACTGAAAGCCTTCTATAAGTTTTTCTCCTGGTTTCCACGTCAGCACTGTTTGATCTGATATCTATGGTTTATAACAGAACTATGATATTTGTCTCCGTCTCCTTCCCACAGACACGCGCTCTCTCTATTCTTGTAACACTCACTCATTCCGTATTCATTGACCGCCCCTTCCATGCTAAACCATGCGTTTAACGTGAGGCAAATTTACTGGTCGCACATGTGCGACTGGATGTAAAATACATTTAGAAAGTAGAAATGATTGGAAGGGTAGAGATAATTGGAGGGGAGGGGTGGAGAGGGGGTAAAAGGGAAAGCACGTGGCTTACATTACACATTTGTCTGGATTGCTTTCGTAGTGTAAATGCTCATGTGTTGGAACAGCCACAAAAGACACCTACTCTCCGCTTACTGACCCAATGGGCAAACATCACGGGAAGCGCACTAGCCTGACGGGATTTACACTTTGTCGGCTGGAGACCCAAGTTTAGTTTGGAGAGGACAAACGTACCAAGCACAATGTTCTCCCACCATTCCTGATTTCTCACACACACTCAGCGTTCGGCTGGTCTTGCGTCTGTCAGAGCTGAGATGAAAGCTGCGGCTCTCCGTGTGTTTTCTCTCTCTGTGTTTCTTCATTCATTGAGAGAAAATGTGCGCCTCTGGGGTTTGTAGTCTTTGTAATGACGTATTTTCACAGTCTTATACCTCAACAGTTTCACATCAAACTGCGACTCTCTTTACTTTAAAATGTATCTTTTAAATTGACAAACATCATATGTGTAATTCAGGGCACAATTCGAACGAGATCAAAATATTTGTCGTCTCTCGCCATTGACTAATATTGTATGGTATATTGTATGGTAATCAACCATACAATATTTTTCCGAAATAAGGACCCATGGTGGTCGCCCGGAAGGGGAGGGGCTTAGGCTCTCTATGAAAGGATGTGTTTTCGAATACCTCTGGAAGTGGTCAAGCTCAAACCGTTTTAGACCCCGTTTACACCTGTCTTATTACTAAGGTAAAGGACACACACAATATCCACACTCGTGGCAGCATTTCAGACCTCTGTCCTTACACATTTAAGACCGTGTTAGGGAAAGGAACCGTTGTCTATATAGGGGCAGTTGTGGAACAAGTTACACCGACATTTCCAGGATGAACTCTTTCAAAAGGAGAATCAAGCCCTGGTTATTAGAGAGGATAGCGGAATAGAATCAGGGGCCAGTTACCGTTTTTATTTATTTATTATTTAAGACATTTTTTTTTATATGTACATTATTTACATTGTATATTTTTATATATACATTTTTTATGTTATGTCATTGATTATCACACAATCTGTAAGTGTCTTGTTTTGATGTTATGTGTTGAGGACCACAATGGAAATAAGTCCTGGAATTTGTGTTTTTATCCTCGATAAGGCATTCTTGATACAATTAAATAAATCATATCAAATTAAATTTAGTGTCATCCACTTGTGATCCGATCGACCTAAACCAAAACGCATCTTAACACCAGGTGTAAACAGGACCAAAGTGCAGACGAGACGAGAGGCTAAAATGTTGGTGACACTCATTGTAATGTACACATAATGTTGGGGCATTTTGTAAAACACAATAAAATGTTAATGTTAATTCTCTTGAACCTTTATTTAACTGACAGAAGTATGAAGAATAGATTTGCACATTGTATTTTTTAAGTATAAATCTTTTTGATTTTGATGGCTGCAACAAAAAAAAGTAGGCATGTTCACCTCTGTCTCACATCACATTATATACACTTTTAATCTTTTAGGAATTGAAGATACTAATTGTCGCAGTTTTGCAAGTGGACTTTTTAAGGGATGTAAAGCTTTCTCCTATAACAGAGATTCGAGTTGCATTTCTGGATGCAGCGTCAGACTGTGTTACGTGACAGGTTTTCCAAAGTGCTCCTGTGCACATGTGGCTGTATTTAACACCGTAGCAGGATGGCTTCTCATGCAATGCCATCTGAGGGGTCAAAGGTCATGCACATACAACAGGTCTCTTGCCTTGCCCCACACAGACTGAGATCTCTCAGGACAGTATCATGTATGTTAGATGGTGAAAGACCTAAATACTTTGCAACCTTGCATTGAGAAATATGATTTTTTTTTATCATTTGACAATTCTCTTATGAAATTTGGCACAAAGTGATGAGCCATGACCCATGTTTGATCGCAAAGTCTAAATTGCTCTTTTAACCCGATCATGATACCCTATGCTAATAGTGGACTGTTTCAAAAGAGCTTAACTTGGATATTCTTTAATCTTATCACTTTTATTCTGACTCTGTCCCAACTTTTTTTGCAGTGTGTTGCAGCCATCAAAATCAAAAATTGCTTATATTTATAAAACACAATTAATTTAGCCATTGAAAACATTGATTTATTTTTTATTTGTACTTGTTTGTTTTACAAAATGTCCCAACTTTTCTGAATTTGTGGTGACCGAGGTCATTTCCATATCATGCGACAAGTTGATATAGTAATAATCGCGAGTTATTATAGTTAAATCAAATGAAAACAAGAAATATTGCTTTGGCTAAAATAAATAAATATTAAGTTAAAGTAAATGTTCTTATGGTTTTAGTTAATTAAACTATAAGTACTAATACTTGAACTAAAATGAAAATACGAATCCAAAAATATTAATAAAAACTATTACAGTATCTGAATGCTAACACTATTATTAACAGACTTTCTGGTGTGTTTTGAACCAGTTCAAGTATGAATGCTTACACAACAAGGTTTTCATAATGATATTTAAAAGTCACAAATGTCTGTTGTGAAACTATAAGCTTATTCTGCTTCAGCAAAACTCCCCGAAGACAACAGAGAGCCTCAAACACGAGGATGACGCAAAGAAATCCACTGTAAATCAGAGCGAGACGCCCTTTCGCAAACAGCAGACACACTGTATGCCAGCGTCGTCTTTCACAACACACACATCAGGCCATCGGAAAGCAAACAGTGTCTGATGACCATCAGCAGACTGCGTGCACATCATAACCACAGACCCGATGATGACAGACAGACTGTACTGTACTGGAGTGAACTGTACCGTGTGTGTGCTGGAGGAGTGTGTGTGTGCTGGAGGAGTGTGTGTGCTGGAGGAGTGTGTGTGCTGGAGTGTGTGTGCTGGAGGAGTGTGTGTGCTGGAGTGTGTGTGCTGGAGGAGTGTGTGTGTTCGCAGCGCCTCCTGCTGGTGTGTACGGGTGTTGTGTCTGTACCTGTGTGTGTGCTGGAGGAGTGTGTGTGTGCTGGAGGAGTGTGTGTGTTCGCAGCGCCTCCGGCTGGTGTGGACGGGTGTTGTGTCTGTACCTGTGTGTGTGCTGGAGGAGAGTGTGTGCTGGAGGAGTGTGTGTGCTGGAGGAGTGTGTGTGTTCGCAGCGCCTCCGGCTGATGTGAACGGGTGTTGTGTCTGTACCTGTGTGTGTGCTGGAGGAGTGTGTGTGTTCGCAGCGCCTCCGGCTGGTGTGGACGGGTGTTGTGTCTGTACCTGTGTGTGTGCTGGAGGAGTGTGTGTGTTCGCAGCGCCTCCGGCTGGTGTGGACGGGTGTTGTGTCTGTACCTGTGTGTGTGCTGGAGGAGAGTGTGTGCTGGAGGAGTGTGTGTGCTGGAGGAGTGTGTGTGTGCTGGAGGAGTGTGTGTGTTCGCAGCGCCTCCGGCTGGTGTGGACGGGTGTTGTGTCTGTACCTGTGTGTGTGCTGGAGGAGTGTGTGTGTTCGCAGCGCCTCCGGCTGGTGTGGACGGGTGTTGTGTCTGTACCTGTGTGTGTGCTGGAGGAGAGTGTGTGCTGGAGGAGTGTGTGTGCTGGAGGAGAGTGTGTGCTGGAGGAGTGTGTGTGCTGGAGGAGTGTGTGTGCTGGAGGAGTGTGTGTGTTCGCAGCGCCTCCGGCTGGTGTGGACGGGTGTTGTGTCTGTACCTGTGTGTGTGCTGGAGGAGTGTGTGTGTTCGCAGCGCCTCCTGCTGGTGTGGACGGGTGTTGTGTCTGTACCTGTGTGTGTGCTGGAGGAGAGTGTGTGCTGGAGGAGTGTGTGTGCTGGAGGAGTGTGTGTGCTGGAGGAGTGTGTGTGTTCGCAGCGCCTCCGGCTGGTGTGGACGGGTGTTGTGTCTGTACCTGTGTGTGTGCTGGAGGAGTGTGTGTGTTCGCAGCGCCTCCGGCTGGTGTGGACGGGTGTTGTGTCTGTACCTGTGTGTGTGCTGGAGGAGTGTGTGTGCGCTGGAGGAGTGTGTGTGTTCGCAGCGCCTCCTGCTGGTGTGGACGGGTGTTGTGTCTGTACCTGTGTGTGTGCTGGAGGAGTGTGTGTGCTGGAGGAGTGTGTGTGTTCGCAGCGCCTCCTGCTGGTGTGGACGGGTGTTGTGTCTGTACCTGTGTGTGTGCTGGAGGAGTGTGTGTGTTCGCAGCGCCTCCTGCTGGTGTGGACGGGTGTTGTCTCTGCTGCGTCTCGCCCTTCGCATGCGACAGTCGGTCTCTTAACATCCCAACAGCAACCTAGAGCACACACACACACACACACACACACACACACACACAGAGAACACTTAGTACACAGATGAAGCACAAGAAAAGTACTTTCAATGCAAACGGTAGGGTATTCTGAGGGGTTTCTAGGCTTTTGTGGGTGATTGTCAGTGGTCGTTCAGTGCATTACATTAATGATAAACTAAATAAGCGTTTCTCATAACAAGTATGGGAAGATTGTTCGCTGCATGTTGAGTTTCCAAACGCATGTTAAAGCGACTCACACTCAGAGCAGATGCAGATGGAGTGTGTGTGGAGCAGCCGTCACTCTTACATTTATGCATTTGCGTAAAAGCGATTTACATCGCATTTCAAGATTACACTTTTACATTCTTATCAGTTCTTGCTTTCCCTGGGAATCGAACCCATGACCTTGGCGTTGCAAGCGCCAGCGCTCTACTGTTTGAGCTACAGGAAAGCTGTAGCTTCTGTATAAAGTTTGAAGTGCTTATATATGTTTATACATGTATATATAAATGTGTGTGTGTGTACCTGGTCAGAGTCGTCGGGCAGATAGTTGAGCGCGGTGTTCAGGCTGCCCTGTGACGCCAGTATACTGGAGTACTGGATGAGCTTCTCCGTCAGCGCTGAGCTCCGCACACACACCTCGCGGTTACGCAGACGCTCGATCGACCTCCGCAGGATCATCACCTTCTCCACCAGATCCTATACACACACACACATACACACACAGACGTCAGGATACAACATCACACACAGACGCAAGTATTCATTACTTCAATGAGCTCATCGTTTCTGCCTTAAATTATTAAATTGTTTAAATTAATACATTTTTAGCTAACTGTGATTTTGTATATAACGCATAACTTAGACAGTTTCCTCTGATAACAGATCTCTCTAAATTATAATGTGAACTCATGCATTTTCTGTAAAGCTGCTTTGAAAACGATCAGAGCGTCCCAATCCGCATACTATCCGTCCTAAATAGTATTCGAAAATAGAATAGTACATCCCAAATCGTAGTATGTTGAAATAAGTATCCAAAGATGGTCTACTATATCCGGTCAGAATCCGAAGTGCAGATCCGTGAACACGCTAACGGCTAATATTGCCCATCGCGTGTAGGGGTGGGAATCTCTAGGCACCTCACGATTCGATTACGATTCAGAGGGCTCCGATTTGATGCTAAAGCGATTATCTGAATCTTTTTTTTTTTTGTGTGTGTGTGTGTGTGTGACTATAAATACTTTGCTTTAAAAGTACAAAGTAATGACCCATAAAGAATTAACGTACAATATATTTTATTAACATTGCAAGGAACCAAGAGGAAAATAAATGTGTGCCTGAACTAGCAGCATACTTGTAGTAAATTAATAATATAACAACGACCGGTACAGCCGAGTGTTTTTCCTCCTCTGGGTGGAAACGTGTCATATGGCTTCATCATGTTTCCGAAATGTTTTAGTTTTATTCTATAAAGCTTACAAATAGTTTGGCTCTTGTCCAGCTACTTTCCCCCTTCAACTTCATAGAAGCCAAAATATTTCCACACGTCAGCTTTTAACGCGCAGGGTGTTTGGATTTCGCGCTCAGCCATCGCGCCGTCTTTTGCGTTCCGTCAGTATTACGTTATAGAGCATCACAGTCCCGCCCACAGCCGCTGCCGGAAGTAAAAATTCAATACAATTTCTCCATTGACAGTTGGGGTATAAGCCATAAAAACGTAACCATACTTGGAAGACTTAAAACCAGCTACGGCTGTACTAAGCGATTGTATTTGCTCATATAAACGGCAAAAGTTCATGGGGCACTAACCTTGTTTTAAGATATTATTCGCGATGTCTTGGATAAGTACTTCATTACCCACAATCCTGAACAATCCCACAATCCCACAGTGATGCATCTGATTGGTGGAAGTCGTGTAACGTGTCTGGCTAAACCCCGCGAAGGTCCGTGAAGACTGAAGGTCGTGTAATGACGTAGGGCTAGCTCATTGGTCGCACGTCAGAGGCGCCCGCGCCATTGGATGCCAGATGCTCAGTGTGTTAGCTGTGCAGCTGCAAATGCGTTTTACATATAAGCTTCAGTAAATCGAGGAAAAGGAGTTTTAGTGCACATTTACTATATAATTCACTGGAGGAAAAAGTTCGCGTGGCCGTCGTCAGATTTGGAAGTCGCTCAAAAGGCTCTTTCGCGGTTGTGGCTTCAGTGAGGCGCGGGGGTTTATGGGATGAGTAGTCCCTTCGCTCGGAAATGAAAACATGTACACAGTCTTGTACCTTTGACTTTTTTTGGATTTTCTCTTCATTTTTTCACTCGAAATGATATGTTGTATGCTTATGAGTTCAGCCGTAGCTGGTTATCCTCAGACATGCTCTAAAACTCTTTAGATACGGATTTTCCAAAACGTCAATGGGAGAAATGAATGGGAAATTTACTTCCGGCACCAAAGCTCTCTCGGGCTGTGGGCGGGACTGTGAAGCTCTATTATAAATATATATTTTAAAAAAAAAAATGTTTTTTTTGAAAATCGATTTTTTACATTTGTGAATCGATTCAGAATCGTCCACGTTCGCATCGCGATGCATCTGAGAATCGATTTTTCCCTCCACTCCTAATCGCGCGTTGGACGAGGATTCGATTAGAACTACAAAGTGAAAAGTGTTAAAAACTACAGACATGGAGGACGCGCGAGTCCGGCGGTTATGCAGAGAGGTTTAGATAAACGGGTTTGAGTGATTAATTATCAGTATCTAACCTGACAAATGTATTTATTCAGTGTTGTCCACATTATATTGCATCTGCAACAGCATTGTGAACTTCTGTAAGGATACGTTTATAGCCATTTACTTTTCAAAGCATCATTATATTCAAATTGCAAACACATGAGGAGAGTCTCCGCACGAAAGACCCACGACCGGCAGATCAACGCGCGACAACATTGGTCGGAAATTAATTTAGATTGAATGGAGGATTTTAACTGTGATGATGATTGACAGGGCCGTTTACGGTGACAGGACACACATAACTAACCGTCCGTTAAAGATGTTAAAGATGATGAAGTAGTGTGTCCCAAAGCTTGCCACTCAAAAGGATGTACTTTTTCTTCACAAAACGAGTACATACTTTTAGGACGTAGTATAAGTAGGCGTATTGGGACGCAGCAAATGTGTATTGTGAAAGGCGCAATACAAATAAGTGTGATTCAAATCCTGACGCATATATAAGTGTGTGTGTGTGAGATGGTGACCTCGAGCGCGAGCGGAGACGAACAGTCTCTCTGTGACGTCCAGCACTCCACCAGACGCTCGATGTTCCCGGAGCAGATGAAGCACAGACAGGCTTGCAGACGGTGTTTCTCTGAGCCTTCAGCATCAAGACGAGCTCCTAGAGTATCTGAACACACACACACACACACCTGTCAATCACTCCAAAACAACACACACGCTGATATATGCTTATAGCAATGCAGAAACTTGCTTTTCAACAGTAGCAGACTAATTAAGACTATTACAGGGAAGGAGATGTGCATTTGTTGTGCATGTACAGTATATTTAGGAATATATATGTGTGTATGTATTAAAAGGTGAGACACTACAGGTGAATAGGGTATTTTTTTTAACTAGCAGATATCACCATGAAACTTTCCCAGTTGATTACCTACATTAAGATGAGAAAAAAATGTAAAGTTTTCTGTAATTAAATGTTTAAATATGCACATTATGCATTGACCTAATTAAATATGCGCTAATTTGCATATATTTACAAAAATGAAATCTGAGTATTGGATAAAGCCAGGTTTAAAATTATTTTTTCATTGTGTTCACATATTAGATGGGGAAAAAATTACAGAGGGATTTGTTGATATCTACTGTTGTTATCCTGTAAATCAGAATATACTGTCAATAGCCTTAAAAAAATGATTTTTGCCATGTTTTTTTGGAATAAAAAGTTATATAAATCAGGCTAGGAATAATATATTTACAAATCCCTCTGTAAATGTCTTCAATATAGGTGCTACTGAAGTGGAGATTTCGGACTTGGGAGTATGAGAGAAAAGTCATTTTGAGAAAACGGGCTTTAAAGATTTAGCATCAGCCAATGAGATTGCGCATTTGCGCCCTTTTACTTTCACGATTGGTTGCTGATAAAAAGGAAATGCCTATATTTGGATCCGACGGCGTTGTACAGGAGAGAGAGAGCTTTCTAGCGGTGTGTCTGATGACAGATCGCAGAGCAGCCGGATGATTTAAAATTCCGACTATTGATGAATTTATGAGAAATCTACACACGCAAACAGACAAAGTGTAGTAAAATAAAGACTTAAATGTGCATTTCGGACTTTTTTCCCACCACAAGTCTGAAAGAAGACATGTTATTGAAGACAAATATCCCAAAATCTCAAAATTGACCAGTAAAAAAAATTTAATAATGCAGAAGGAATTATAACTTTTGTTCGTTTTTTGTTTGCATGAGGAAAATATGGAGGATATTCGGATTGGATTTCTGTTAAGTTTATCTGTACTCTATATATTTCTACATAATGACCGGGAGCCCTTGATGTGAGACTCCTCTTGGTCATGATCTCACCGCAGAGAGAAGCGAACTCCTCTGGGTTAGCGTAGGTTAGCAGAGCCGCTAACGCCTCCTTCCAGTTCTCCAGCTCACAGCTCTGGACGATATTACACCAGTTCTGCGTCACCACTGACGAGATCAGCTGAGGAGCGACAATCACTGATCAATACTTACATAATCATTATAATAATAATTATAATAAATAAAAAGAAGAATTATTATTATCTTAACCATTAAAATATTATAATAAATAATAATAATGACAACGGCTAATAACACCACCAATAATAATAACCATAACAGCAATAATAATAATAATAATTAAAAGAATAATGAGAAAAAGAATACTGCGAGCAAAAAAAACTAAAATATTAATATTAATATGAACAAGATGACTAATATCAACAATTATTATCGTTATTATTATTATTATCTCATTACTACTATTACTGATAATAGTAGTAATACTCAAAATAATAATGATAATTAAAAAAACAACAAATACAACAGTAATAATAATAATAGAACAACAACAATACTAATAGCAATAACAATAATAGTTAAAATATGAATAATTATATAAACAATTATTATTATTATATATCTATCTATCGATATTAAAATTATTGTAGAAATAGTAATAATATTTAAATTAAAATAACAACAAAAATAACAATGATAAGAATATTAATAGCATTAATAATTATAATAATAATAATGACTAAAATATCAATAATAATATGAACAATATGATTTTAATAATAATAAGTAATAACAATAATTGTAATAATAAGATAAAGATGACAACTAATAATAACCATAAAAACATTATTATTATTGACATTATAATAGTAGTAATAATACTCAAAATAATAATACAAATAATAAAAATAGCAACTAAACTAATAATGATAAAGATTATAATACTGATGCAAAAAAATGATAAAAATGATGATGCCAATAAATAAATACCAGTTACAGAGGAAAGTGAACTGAAGAAGTTCCCCAAATGACTAAACCGACGTCATGTATATATGAGCGGTTACCATGGAGACATATATGAGCGGTTACCATGGTGACATATATGAGCGGTTACCATGGAGACGCTGTTGGTCTGGCGGGTGAGGTAGCGCTGCTGGGTCTTCTTCAGAAGCTCCTCCCCTCCGCTGATTGACAGCAGGATGGCCTCCGCGAAACGCCCGTCACTCAAGCACAGATCCACGGCGCCCTCGAAGTTCCCCACTAACAGAGCCTGACTGATCAGCCCGTCCGGATCTGCTCACAGCGCGACACACGTGAGCAAAGCACAAACCGTACGCATCAAAATCATTAAGTTATTTCTGGGGCTGCCCACTAATAACCGACTAACCGTTCGTCCACCAACATTGTCTTAGTCGTTCAGTCGCAGAAAAGACACTTGGAAAAAGTGTTGAAATCAATTATGGGTTATAAATTATGGCAAAATATGGCTTATCAACATGCAAGTAGCAGAACTTTACAAGTCTGCTAATGTTAACCTAGACAAAGTGCGCTATTATCAGGCGTATATCCAAGTGTGTGTGTGGAGAGCGAGTTTACTGTTAATGATGACTCGGCGCCATCACTTAGCATATATCTTGTGTCACTGTAAACTTCAATAAATGGACTAAACGTTAATCGACAAGAAGAGGCTTATTCGAACAAAATTTTATTAGTTGTTTAAGTCGCAGAAGAAAAATAAAACTCAAAAAAGTGGCGAAATCACGCAGACTGTGACGGACAGATCGTTATCAGCAGGACATCCAAACATTCGTCTATCATTCATCAACCTCAAATATGGCTAATATCACTTGAAACATGTAAGTAGCAGCACTTTACAAGCCGCTCTAATGCTAACAGATAAATGTGTGCTATTATTAGGTACATAAGTGTTTGTGTGAGAGTGTGTTACTGCATGACACACACATCACTGCATTTAACTTAAAATTCTCCGTCATTTTCGGTCACACAGATAAGAGTAATGCTAACTGTAAAGGGTCTGTGAACTCATAAAACATTGTGCTTTTGTAAAATAATGGCGCTTTCTGTCGATTCGGTCTTGAACTGGAGCGCATCACATAAATGAGCCGAAGCTCAGCGTAAACTCGCCTCACAGACGTGAGAAATATACATAGAAAGCTTGAAATTGTTACATTTGAACAATGAATGAACATAAATATTCTCCGATTATGTAATCCGTATGAAACGAGCATATAGGCGGAGATGTTGACTTAATCTCTGCAGACGAAAACACAGCAAATATTACCAATAAATGCATTCTGTTTTTTCACAACACATTCATATTCAGTCCCTCCAGAAAAACACGATTATGCGATCGCATGATTTAGTGCATAATCAGCCAAAGTCTGCATAATTTTATGCGGGGGCATTTTTTCAAATACGCCACACTTTCGCCGCATAAATCGCAGATTTCCGTGCAAAATACGCGGGGCTTGCATGATTTCATAATCCTCGCATTTTCGTTGCAAAAAAGTCACATATATCTTAGGAGAAAGTTTAAAAATGTTGCGTTTGCTTCACACGAGAGCCGCCGTTTCCCCCTGTTGCCATGGGAACGTTATGAAGTGACGTAATCACGCGACGTGAACATCATCGAAAAGCTGTAAAACAGGGAGCACACTTTATTTTTTTATTTTTTATTTATTCATTTTTACAGAAGTTGTAGCATATTCCTCTAGTAAAGCTACAGAACTTGTTTGACTCATCAATGTTTTGTAAGTTTGATGTGTTTAGTAAGGTCTGAAATAAATCAAGATGAGAACTGAAATATTCCAGCACTTTCTGTGATGTATACGCTTGCTTATCATAGGAAGTAATAAGAAGTGACTTTTTACATTAAGGTAGTAGCCTAGTGAGAACAGGGTGTTGGGGGAATCACTTTTTTTCTCTCTTTTTTTTTTTTTTTATTGAAATTTTGTTAGTTTTGTTCCTTTTCTCTTTTTCATCAAACCGAAGTTTTTGCAAGTTCCCGCAATTTCATCGCATAAAATTGCATAAATATCCTGCATATTCCATCGCATTTTTAAAGAAAACGGGCCGCATAATCAAGGATTTTTGACCGCAACAATCACAAAAAAATCTGCGTTTTCTGGAAGGACTGATAATCATTGCGTTTGCCGGTGCGCTGTGGCGAGCTTTATGTGTGCATTTGAGCACTGATTAGACTATACGTATTTTATATAGGCAATTAAAAGGCGCATTATTACGATTTATGGCTTAATATAAGTGCGTGATTAGTCGACTAATGGCTTAAAGCTACTATGTCATTTTTTCGCCGCTAGGGGTTAGGGCTGTTGGAACGAATTCCGAAATTCGAATATAATTCGAATATTAAAAAAATCAATACTATTCGAATGCTGAAGTTACTATTCGAATATTGTTTTTTTTTATGTATATTTTTTTTTTTAAATTTTATACCGTAAAACTTCAAATAATAGCCGAGTCCCAAATAGACGGCGTCTCTTTTACGCCTGGTGTGGCTGCAGGTTTGGGTAAATAAAGGCCGGTCTCAAATAGAGGCCGGGTCTGTTTTTTAGTTTCAGGTTGTATTTAATCCTCTAAAACCCGTGCGATCGTCTGCTTTTTGGCGGTCGCCAACGCAAATGTTTGTCCCGCGAAAGCCTTTTTTGATCGATGTAGACTAGAATGACCGCTGCGCCTGACAGGGCGCATAACGAGCAGAGAGAGAGAGAGAGAGAGAGCCCCGGCCGCGCGCGCGCGCACTCTCACGTCTTCAAACACGAGCGCTGTCTTGGCCTCTCTCCCTCGCGCATATTAATCAAAATCAATTGACACGATACTAGTAAAAGGTCGGAAGTTTCACGTGGAGCATTTGGATATTTTTAGAGATTAGAGACTCTAGGCCTCAATGAACAACATCTCAACACTAAATTATAAAGGCCTGTCTCATATAGACGCCTGTCTCAAATACAAGCCGGTGCAGTTCGACGATTTGGGAAAATAAAAGCCCGGGCTACTATTTGAAGTTTTACGGTATGCAATCTTGCCTTTCTCGCCAACTTGGCTTACACACATGTGAAAATGAAATGCTTTTGTTTCGTCTGATGAACAATAAAGTTTTTGAATCGTAACACAATTGTGCACGTTATCCACGCTGTATCATCATAACAATACTGTCAAAATGGTAAATGTTCAACAACGTAAAAAAGCGCCCGTGAAGCGCAAATATCTCGGTGAAAACTCAACGGATTTGGCGAGCACCAAACTCGTTGGAACCGCCTAGTCGAACTGAAAAGAACGATATAAGTTTCAGAATTTTTGGTGGTGTCTTAGCAGAGATATTAGCCGAAAACCATCGGTAGCGCTTCAACCATATTCAGCACGAATAAAATGTTAATTGTAATGTTAGATGTCCCTCTAGTGGACAGAACGTGTAACAACAACCACATGCTATAGTGGCATTGGCGATCCATAAGCCTGAGTAATGTCGTAAATATTAATAATAGGATGAATTTGAGCATTTAATATTCGAATATTATTCGAATATTAAATAAAATAAGGAATGGAATTCGAATAGTATTATAGAGGAAGATTGACAGCCCTACTAGGGGTCGCTAACCTCTTACAATAACAAAGGAGTAGGTTGATGACGCATTGAATAAGCGGAATTATGGAATTTGTTGTCATGCCGATGGATCTAATAATGTTTATGGATGAGTGAATATATTGATGTTTTTAACATGACTGTGGGATAAAGCAGGGCGCGATTGCTAATGAGAGACAGATGTCAGCGCCACACGCGAGTCCCGCGGATATAAAGGAATAAGGACATTTAATTCTACCGAACTAAACGCAAGTGCTTTATTACTACTAGCTCTCGGCATCTCGAAAACGCCATGCCGATATTGATCCTCGTTTTAATTCTCCTTTTGTCCCAAAGTCTGCTTGCCATGGTCGATAATGTTTAAACGCAACAACAACAGAGTGAGCGCGTCTGTCGCCATGGTTACTACGGTAGGACGAGCGGAAACCAGGGATAACGCGGATATTACGTCATTGACGGGCGACAAGTGACCATGACGAGCCATTATTTAAAATTGGAATATATATATATATATAAGGGGAAATATATTACACTGTGCAAGTGATTTTGGGATATTTTATGTAATTATTGTAGCTTTAAATGATCGGCTACAGAGATCTTCGGTCCAGGGCAGCCCTAGTGATCTCTATGCATGTGATTTGAAGATGCTCGCCTGAGGACACGGGGATCTGGAAGGGCTCTTTGTCTTTCTCTTTCTTTGGTAGTTGATGGAAGAAATCCGCAGGAGACTCGCGGCCTGACGAACCGTCCGCAGACTCGTCTGCTCTCTGATCACACGAGAAACTAAATCATCATGATTCATAATCCAATCCAATAAAACAACGTGTTGAATCAGCGTGTGACTGAATCTGACCTGATCAGAAAGAGTCTGCATCTTCTCCGCCAGATCGTTCACATCTAAACCGTTGGGTTGAAGCTTCCTCGACAAACACGCCGAGATCTGTGCAAATACACAAATGAACACGTGTGGGTCTGTTCCTCTCACAGAGCAAGACTTCAAAATACTTTATAATTTAACTTAACCTTTATTTAACCAGGCAAGTCACTTAAAAACAAGTTATTTTCAAGTTATCTCCTAAAGGATATACTAACATATCACAATACACACACACACACACACACACTCATTTAAAACATTCACACGCTGTGATAAAAACACTCCCTGATAGTTTTTCAAATGCAGAGTCACTGAAAAACATGCATATAGTGGTAACACTTTACAATAATATTCATTAGTTAAATACATTAGTTAGCATGAACTAATAATGAAAGCATTTATTAATCTTTGTTCATGTACTTATTAAAATCTTGTTTACATTAGTAAACGCACTGTGAACTAACCATGAACAGGTGTATTTTTATTAAGTAAGGTTAACAAAGATTAATAAATACAGTAACAAATGTATTGCGCATTGTTAGTTCATGTTAGTTAATACATAAACTAATGTTAACTAATGAACCTTATTGTGAAGTGTTACCCATATAGTTTTACTCCAGGGATTTTCATGATTTTATTTGGGATTTTTCCATGCAAAACACAACGTGAAATAATGAGGTGGGGTAAGATGTGTCAGTGGGTAAACTGTGTCACTCCTTTGTCCTGTCTTTAGATCAAAAGTCTCCGTATATGGCATGGTTCACACACTCATGTGCTCTTGAATGAGTTTGATGCGGTACCTTCCTCTGCAGCTCGTCTTTACTGAAGCCCAGCAGCCGCAAAAACTTCACTCGCGCTTCATCTTCGAAATTCACCTGTTAAAAACACGACAGAACAATTACGAAAACACTCGAGCATTTCCTGAGAAACTGATATATACATAAATTCTCTGTTTTAAATACATAAAAACTGTTTTTTTTTATTATTATTATTTTTATTAGAAATTAAATTACAAACATACAAGCATCACAGTTCGTAAACAAATATTATACGAACGAACAATAAATAAATACAAGAATGAAATTAATGAATAAAAAAAATTAACAATTAAAAATGGACAGACTTACAATCTTCATTATTTATTAAAATAATTTTTTTTTCTTCCTATTTTCTATTGAAAATATATTTTGAGTATATTTCAGTTACTGACATAGCTTTCTTATTTTTAACCCATTTAAGAGACTCAAAATATATATCAGTTTCAATTTATGCATTTGATCATTGTGATGACATAATTCTGTCTGATCAAATGATCTAATCAAATGCTCTCAAGAATCTGAAGCATCCCACCGCAAACATTAGGGTTTCACGCTTAATCGGATTAAAAAAGAAACCGCAATATAGCTTAGTGCGATTTAATAAAATAAATATATCCGTGTTTCGGAGTGAAGCGTCACTGTTTCCAGCATCTCAACGTGATTACGTAATGTGTGTCGCATCACTGCTAGTGCAAGACGAGCATTTGTGGTTAAAAAGTATATAAATGTTTATTTCGTTATAAAATAACGGATGGTTTGTCTAGATATGACTCTTACTCCTCGGCTGGGATCGTGTCGAGACTTTGAAGCTGCACTGAAACCACTGGACCCCATTGAAGTCACTATATGGAGGAAAACCTTGAAATGTTTTCCTCAAAAACCTTAATTATTTTTTTAACTGAATAAAGAAAGACATGAACATCTTGGATGATGTTGGGGTGAGTAAATTATCAGGATATTTTAATTGTGCAGTGAACTGATCCTTTAAGGCAGTGTTTCCCATGCATTTAATCGAGTTTGTGTTTCACAGAAAAAAACAGGGCTGAAATGGCATTAGGATTTAGCATGTTCTGCATGTGTAAATGTTTACCATCAGGAACCTCCACAAACTCTACAAACAAGGACATCAAATTTTTTTTTATCAGAAAAATCTAATTTAGATTTAACCAACACCAGTCCTAAATTGGGCCCTTGTTCACTCATTATATGAAATAGTAATGGCAAACAGTGCAATTATATATGCAATATGAAGCAATTTAAGGCTGCGTTTACTATGCTTATCATTGAGTTTTATGGCATCTTTTTTTGTGTTTCACAGAATAAAACAGGGCTGGAATGGCATTAGGATTTAGCATGTTCTGCATGTGTAAATGTTTACCATGAGGAACCTCCATATGTCCTGCTCGGCGTCAGACGGGGCGCTCGTGATCTTACTGTGGCAGTAGTTGGTGAAGGAGCCAGACTGCAGAACGGCCTGGAGCTCGCTGGAGCGCTGGAGGAACTCGGTCTCTGTGGTCACCTGACTCACCTGTACCTGTCGAGGCTGACCCGGCACTGAAGGGTTCTCAAACGTCACCAGCTTCCCACCGAACTGGAAGAGAGTGACGGTGTGTCGTCCATCTTTTTATTACAGTCTATGAGTCAGACTCACACGAATCTTGAAATATAATGGATGTCTCAATATCCCTGAAATACTCACAGCGAAAGAGGCGCCGACAGGCCTTCGCACCCACTTGGGTGGCTTAGTTAGCGGAGGGATGATGGTGGTCTCCACTGTGGGTTGAGGCATTAGCAGAGGCGGAAGAGCTTGACCGGTTCCAAACGGGTCGTTGGTGTCAAACGAAGCCGAGATCTAAGAACAGAGAGAGAGAGAGAGGAGAGACTGATGATTAAAGGGAGAGTTCACCCAAAAATGAAAATTAGCCCATGATTTACTCTCCCTGAAGTTATCCTAGGTGTATATGACATTCTTCTTTCATACGAATACAATCAGAGTTATATTCAAAAATGTCCTGCTCTTCCAAGCTTTATAATGGGAGTGAATGGGTATATTTTTTTGGAAGTCCGTCAAGCGCATCCATCCATGATTAAAGTGCATCTATCCATGATAAAAGTGCATCTACCCATGATAAAAGTGCATCTATCCATCATAAAAGTGCATCTATCCATCATAAAAGTTCATCTGTCCATCATAAAAGTGCATCTGTCCATGATAAAAGTTCATCTATCCATCATAAAAGTGCATCTATCCATCATAAAAGTGCATCTATCATGATTAAAGTGCATCTATCCATCATAAAAGTGCATCTGTCCATCATAAAAGTGCATCTATCCATCATAAAAGTTCATCTATCCATCATAAAAGTGCATCTATCCATCATAAAAGTGCATCTATCCATGATTAAAGTGCATCTATTCATCATAAAAGTGCATCTATCCATGATAAAAGTGCATCTATCCATCATAAAAGTACATCAATCCATCATAAAAGTGCATCTATCCATGATTAAAGTGCATCTATCCATCATAAAAGTGAATCTATCCATGATTAAAGTGCATCTGTCCATCATAAAAGTGCATCTATCCATGATAAAAGTGCATCTATCCATCATAAAAGTGCATCAATCCATCATAAAAGTGCATCTATCCATCATAAAAGTGCATCTATCCATAATAAAAATGCATCTATCCATCATAAAAGTGCATCTATCCATGATAAAAATGCATCTATCCATCATAAAAGTGCATCTATCCATGATTAAAGTGCATCTGTCCATCATAAAAGTGCATCTATCCATGATAAAAGTGCATCTATCCATGATAAAAGCGCATCCATCCATGATTAAAGTGCATCTATCCATGATAAAAGTTCATCTGTCCATCATAAAAGTGCATCTATCCATCATAAAAGTTCATCTATCCATCATAAAAGTGCATCTATCCATCATAAAAGTGCATCTATCCATGATTAAAGTGCATCTATCCATCATAAAAGTGCATCTATCCATGATAAAAGTGCATCTATCCATCATAAAAGTACATCAATCCATCATAAAAGTGCATCTATCCATGATTAAAGTGCATCTATCCATCATAAAAGTGAATCTATCCATGATTAAAGTGCATCTGTCCATCATAAAAGTGCATCTATCCATGATAAAAGTGCATCTATCCATCATAAAAGTGCATCAATCCATCATAAAAGTGCATCTATCCATCATAAAAGTGCATCTATCCATAATAAAAATGCATCTATCCATCAAAGTGCATCTATCCATGATAAAAATGCATCTATCCATCATAAAAGTGCATCTATCCATGATTAAAGTGCATCTGTCCATCATAAAAGTGCATCTATCCATGATAAAAGTGCATCTATCCATGATAAAAGCGCATCCATCCATGATTAAAGTGCATCTATCCATGATAAAAGTGCATCTACCCATGATAAAAGTGCATCTATCCATGATAAAAGTGCATCTGTCCATCATAAAAGTGCATCTATCCATGATAAAAGTGCATCTGTCCATCATAAAAGTGCATCTATCCATCATAAAAGTGCATCTGTCCATCATAAAAGTGTATCTGTCCATGATAAAAGTGCATCTATCCATCATAAAAGTGCATCTATCCATGATTAAAGTGCATCTATCCATCATAAAAGTGCATCTATCCATCATAAAAGTGCATCTATCCATAATAAAAATGCATCTATCCATCAAAGTGCATCTATCCATGATAAAAATGCATCTATCCATCATAAAAGTGCATCTATCCATGATTAAAGTGCATCTGTCCATCATAAAAGTGCATCTATCCATGATAAAAGTGCATCTATCCATGATAAAAGCGCATCCATCCATGATTAAAGTGCATCTATCCATGATAAAAGTGCATCTACCCATGATAAAAGTGCATCTATCCATGATAAAAGTGCATCTGTCCATCATAAAAGTGCATCTATCCATGATAAAAGTGCATCTGTCCATCATAAAAGTGCATCTATCCATCATAAAAGTGCATCTGTCCATCATAAAAGTGTATCTGTCCATGATAAAAGTGCATCTATCCATCATAAAAGTGCATCTATCCATGATTAAAGTGCATCTATTCATCATAAAAGTGCATCTATCCATGATAAAAGTGCATCTATCCATCATAAAAGTACATCAATCCATCATAAAAGTGCATCTATCCATGATAAAAGTCCATCTATCCATCATAAAAGTGCATCTGTCCATCATAAAAGTGTATCTGTCCATGATAAAAGTGCATCTATCCATCATAAAAGTGCATCTATCCATGATTAAATTGCATCTATTCATCATAAAAGTGCATCTATCCATGATAAAAGTGCATCTATCCATCATTAAAGTACATCAATCCATCATAAAAGTGCATCTATCCATGATTAAAGTGCATCTGTCCATCATAAAAGTGCATCTATCCATCATAAAAGTGCATCTATCCATGATAAAAGTGCATCTATCCATGATAAAAGTGCATCTATCCATCGTAAAAGTGCATCTATCCATGATTAAAGTGCATCTGTCCATCATAAAAGTGCATCTATCCATGATTAAAGTGCATCTGTCCATCATAAAAGTGCATCTATCCATGATAAAAGTGCATCTATCCATCATAAAAGTGCATCAATCCATCATAAAAGTGCATCTATCCATCATAAAAGTGCATCTATCCATAATAAAAATGCATATATCCATCATAAAAGTGCATCTATCCATGATAAAAATGCATCTATCCATCATAAAAGTGCATCTATCCATGATTAAAGTGCATCTGTCCATCATAAAAGTGCATCTATCCATGATAAAAATGCATCTATCCATCATAAAAGTGCATCTATCCATGATAAAAATGCATCTATCCATCATAAAAGTGCATCTGTCCATGATAAAAGTGCATCTGTCCATCATAAAAGTGCATTTTTATCATGGATAGATGCACTTGATGGACTTCCAAAAAAATATACCCATTGACTGCCATTATAAAGCTTGGAAGAGCCAGGACATTTTTTAATATAACTCTTCATTCGTCTGAAAGAAGAATGTCATACACACCTAGGATGACTTCAAGGGTGAGTAACTCATGGGCTGGGAAAGAGTGTGTAAAACACACGTAATCGCACCTGGTCCACCGTGCTGTGCTGATGCTGTTGAAGACGCCCCCCCATAACTGAGTACACACTGATCCGCCCGTCAAATGATGCGGCGGACAGGAGGGCGGGGTTACGCGGACACCACTGCACATCGAAGCACCACTGATTGGCTGTTGGCAGCTCGTAAATCACCTGAAACACGATGACATGATTTTATTCATTACTAATCCTGGTAAACAGTTTTGACAAAATAAACATTCGATGGATTAACATTTGAAAATGAAGAAATTAACACAGCCATACATATTAGTATTGTAATGTAATATAAAATAATTATTATATTATTGTTCTTAAATACTTTTAAAGGAGTAATATTTCTTAATTTGTTTTGCTTAATTTCTTAATTTAATTTGCTTAATTTAACAATAATAACAACATTTATATTTTAATATATGTTCTATATAATAAAAACGTATCATTATTGTTGGTATAATTTCACAGATATATTTAATTTTGTAATATTTTTAAACTGTGATCAGTTTTAAGATTCATATTTTGTTTGTTCACACTGTCTGTGAAAATTAAATGTTTGAAAGTAGATTAAATTCAGAGGCATAAATATTAATATTGTAATTTTTACAGTTGTAATGTAAAATAATTATATAATTTTTCTTAATTTGTTTTTATTTAGTAATAATAATAATAATAATGATAATCATCATTTCATAGCCATACTGATAACAGATTATTTAATAAAATAAATTTTATTATACATTATATATAATATAAAACGTATTATTGCTAGAATAATTTCACAGATCCATTTAATTTTGTAATATTTTAAACTGTGATCAGTTTTAAGATTCATATTTTGTTTGTTCACACTGTCTGTGAAAATTAAATGTTTGAAAGTAGATTAAATTCAGAGGCATAAATATTAATATTGTAATTTTTACAGTTGTAATGTAAAATAATTATATAATTTTTCTTAATTTGTTTTTATTTAGTAATAATAATAATAATAATGATAATCATCATTTCATAGCCATACTGATAACAGATTATTTAATAAAATAAATTTTATTATACATTATATATAATATAAAACGTATTATTGCTAGAATAATTTCACAGATCCATTTAATTTTGTAATATTTTAAACTGTGATCAGTTTTAAGATTCATATTTTGTTTGTTCACACTGTCTGTGAAAATTAAATGTTTGAAAGTAGATTAAATTCAGAGGCATAAATATTAATATTGTAATTTTTACAGTTGTAATGTAAAATAATTATATAATTTTTCTTAATTTGTTTTTATTTAGTAATAATAATAATAATAATGATAATCATCATTTCATAGCCATACTGATAACAGATTATTTAATAAAATAAATTTTATTATACATTATATATAATATAAAACGTATTATTGCTAGAATAATTTCACAGATCCATTTAATTTTGTAATATTTTAAACTGTGATCTGTTTTAAGGTTCATATTTTGTTTGTTCATACCGTGTCTGTAAAAATAAAATGTTAATAGATACAAAATAGATCAAAATATTTATCATACAGAAATGACACAGTAGTGACCTCTAGAGGTAGAGCACGATGCAAGCAACGTCAAAGTCATGGGTTTGATCCTCAGGGGATGCATGAACTGATTATGAATGCAAGGCAAGTCATTTATGATAGAAGTGCATGGACGTAAATGTGAATGATTGACGGACCTCTCCGGTGTTCGGGTTCCAGCACAGGATCCGGTTGTCTTTGCCGCTGCTCAGCAGAAGCTCTGGATCGGCTTGACTCCATGAGATGGACAGAATTCCTCTGGAATATTAAAAGGCCGTCACACGTGTGCAGGAGCATGAAAGCAGCTCATAGACGTGGGTTTTAGAGAAGCGAGTCTCTACCTGGTGTGGTTCTCCAGGACTTTGAGTGGCGAGGTCGCGAACCGCAGGTCCCACATCTGTATCACGGGAAGCCTGTCGTCCTCGGATGCCAGAACCAGCTGAGTGGCCACATCTGGATGCCACAACATCCCAGAACAGTGCATCTGACAAGAAAAATAATACATTTTATATTTATAATGCGTTTTTCTTATACCCAAAGCGCCACAACAAGTACAGTACAAAAGTACATCCGTAGAAGAAAATTGAGAAAACCAAAATGCAACAACAGGTAAAGTACAATATGCATCCAGTGTCTCCAATTGAGACATAAACACTATCTTAAAAAGATGGGGTTCTTAAAGGGATACTTCAGGATTTAGCATTAAGCTTTGTATTAGTAGAAAACCTGTAGTATTTTCGAATTACCGTGCTTTCCACCCTCATATCCCCCTGAGACGAGAGATTTATGTATTTTTTGTCTGGAAAAAATCCTCCGATGATGCAAAATGATGATTTTTGCGTCATCGGAGGATTTTTTGGCCAGAGGCTAAAGACTACAGTCAGTAGTAGGGGCTGTCCCGCATGTTACCAACCCGCCCATAGAGGGTGGATCTCACCATAGACAGTATAAGAAGTGTACAGAGCCATCTCATTGGAAGTCAGTTGAGACAGTTGAAGCCCATTTTTAGCGATTTTTGAGCACTTCCGTTCCTGACGCGCAGACTCAAAACCGACTCAAACTAAGCTTGATGACGTGAGCAACCTGTCTGACAGACGTTACTCTTCTAGTAGCTGTGCGTGAAAATTGCCAACGTTAATCTTGCAGAGATGGGGAACTTGAGCAAAGAGTTCTTTGGCGTGAGTGAGCAGGAGTAAGTATCCCGTTGCTTTTATGGACTCATTATCTATGGGCTTCTCCCTTGACGGGACGTCCCCTCGATTGCATGCGAGCTTCTCCTCCTGTCTGTACGGTAATTTCTGTACAGCGCGACAGAGAGTCGAGTGGTTATGACGCAATCGTTAGCCTATTTTTACTAAATCTGTTTCTACGGGGCCATAATGTAACATAGAAGGTAATGGAGCCCTTTATACATTGTCGTGTTTCTTTAGAAATAAATAATGGACAAATGGAGTCTTTAAACGCCTCAGATGTAAAGTTATTCGCTGTCAAAGTGACGCCAAAATGAATGGGAGTCAATGGAAATGCTAACGCAAGTGAAGTTCTGCTACAACATGGCGGCACCCGGCCGGCTTCAACTTCCGGTCGATGGATTACCCCCTTGGATCTCACTCACAGAATGTACACATAGTGTCAGACATCTTTGTTTGGCACTGTTTTTTGGGTCTGTCCCTTTAAATGCAAATGAGCTGCACAGTGGGCGGAGCTACAAGAGCCTGTGTCCTTAAAATTTCTAAAACTTTTAGCCTTTTCATGTTCAAACCAGTTGGGCAATGATGGAGAGACTCAAGAAGAAGTGACAACATATACACAACATTTCTGAATGGTTAGTTGATGAATTTATGTAGCTTATGTGTAGTTATCTTCTAGTCATTGATTAGCAGATTCTGTCATAATCTATAAATTGTGTTCCTGGGGGCGGGGCTTATGTAAATTTGAGGGTTTGTGATGTCACTAATTCGGGAGGAAGCTCGTACCAGCCGTGTGTTGTAGTCCTTAAAAAGCGATTTCTGTAAAAGCAAATATCTCCCTTTGCTTTGAACTTTGCAGATGTTGTTTACGCTCAAACAGCAACACTACACACTAACTACAGTTAGAAAAGTGAAATCATGATCAACCACCCCTTTAAAACTAGCTAATGTTGAGGCATTCCTAACAGTTAAAGGAAGTGCACATCCTTTATCGCATCAAAAATAAAAGTTTGTGTTTACATAATATAAGTGTGTGTATGTAATTATTTTGTATACACATACATGCATGTATATATTTATTATTTACTCAATTCTCAGTCAGAGGCTCGTCCAAGCGTTCAGATGTTCTTACCCTGTTGCTGTGGTCACTGATTTTGATGATGGGCTCGTTCTTCCTCAGATCCCAGACCACGGCTTTCCCACTGGGATTGGCGGATGCCAGTATATGCGGCACTTGACTGTTCCACGCCACCACGCTCACGTCCTCCGCTGGCTACGACATGCACAAGCACACGGATAAAACCACCGCAATGTCTGTAACTTTCCCACAAACCACCAGCTGAAGATGAGCATCCAAACCAACAAACCCCAGCAAAGACACGCTACTTTCTGAACACTCAGCAGACGAATTGTCTCAGAATTGTTTTCTTTTAAGGCAGTAAACCATTGTTTAGTGTCAGTAAGTGCCCCTATTATGCTATTTTAAAGGCTTCTAATGTTGTTTTAGAGTCTCCTGCAATAGTTTTACATGCATACAATGTCATAAACACTTCCTCTTAATCTCCACTGCAGCTTCAGCTCTTTCCTCTCAGAGTCTGAAACGCTTCCATCAAGGACTCAGTCTCTCTAAGCTCCGCCTCTCTGAGAGCTGCTCTGCTCTGATTGGTCAGAAAGCAAACGCTCATTATCATATCTGAATCTCAGCTCTTGATCACAGTGATACGAACAGTGACGATGGCGTGGGTTTCACCGTCTCAATCTCAGAAAACAGCGTCTCCTCGACACGAACAACACGAGCCGAACTCTTCCAGTCTCAGATACACTACAGTGTTTGAGGGCGGAGCTAAGAGAGACGCTGCTCAGCCAATCAAGACCACAGGCTGGCATTATGCAAATGAGTTACACATCTACGCAAGTTTGATCAAGGTTTGATTAGGAAGTGAGACTGGAATTACTGACGACTCGTTTCCGGCAGTTCAGAATCACTTCTTTCTTTTAGGAGACAAAAACTTTGAACCTTATACATTCACAAACAACTTTATTACACACTAAATGAAAGGTCATATCTGAAAAAGCATAATAGGGGCACAAAGAGATGCTAGAGAAGAGGTTAATCAAACCCAAACCGCACACACACACACACACACACACACACACACCCTCCCCAGCACCTTCATCTTACCTCACTGAGCTGAAGGAACAGAGAGACAAATGCATTCACTTTACCATCAAATGATACAACGAACACTGATAACACAAAACGCTTCAAAGAATCAAGAACAATGGTTCGCACCTGTGACTTGGTGCCCGGTGTCATCGGATTACTGAAGTTGTTCAAATCCCAGATGTATATTTCCGAATCATTGGCTCCTGATGCGATGAGATTACTCTGACAGAGAGGGAAAAACACATGAGCGTTTGCTTTTCTTACGCAGTATTTTTGTCTTGTTTCCAGTCCAAATATCACAAAAATATTAAATCAAGATGCATTTACTTAAGTAATAAAACGCCATAAGATATTATGTCTTGTTTTCTGGGGAAATAATAAAAAATTAAGTGAGTTGTTGCTTAAAAAAAGCTAAATTATAATAATTGTTTACCAACCCCCCCGGAAACAAGCATTTTTGGTAAATTTTTTAGATATTTGGACTGGAAACAACAATTTTTTGCAGATTTTTTTAGCTTTTTGGACTGGAAACAAGCATTTTTTGCAGAATTTTTTCTATTTGGACTGGAAACAAGCATTTTTTGCTTAATTTTCTTACATTTGGACTGAAAACAACAATTTTTTGCTGATTTTATTAGCTATTTGGACTGGAAACAAGCATTTTTTGCAGAATTTTTTATATTTGGACTGGAAACAAGCATTTTTTGCAGAATTGTTTTACATTTGGACTGGAAACAACAATTTTTTGCTGATTTTATTAGCTATTTGGACTGGAAACAAGCATTTTTTGCAGAATTTTTTATATTTGGACTGGAAACAAGCATTTTTTGCAGAATTTTTTTATATTTGGACTGGAAACAAGCATTTTTTGCAGAATTTTTAGATATTTGGACTGGAAACAAGCATTTTTTGCAGAATTGTTTTACATTTGGACTAGAAACAACAATTTTTAGCTGATTTTATTAGCTATTTGGACTGGAAACAAGCATTTTTTGCAGAATTTTTTATATTTGGACTGGAAACAAGCATTTTTTGCAGAATTTTTTTATATTTGGACTGGAAACAACATTTTTTTGCTGATTTTATTAGCTATTTGGACTGGAAACAAGCATTTTTTGCAGAATTTTTTATATTTGGACTGGAAACAAGCATGTTTTGCTGATTTTTTTAGCTATTTGGACTGGAAACAAGCATTTTTTTGATATTTGGACTGGAAACAAGCATTTGTTGCTGAATTTTTAGATATTTGGACTTGAAACAAGCATTTTTTTGCTGAATTTTTTTATATTTGGACTGGAAACAACCATTTTTTGCTGATTTTATTAGCTATTTGGACTGGAAACAAGCATTTTTTGCTGATTTTTTTTATATTTGGACTGGAAACAACAATTTTTTGCTGATTTTATTAGCTATTTGGACTGGAAACAAGCATTTTTTGACATTTGGACTGGAAACAAGCATTTGTTGCTGAATTTTTAGATATTTGGACTTGAAACAAGCATTTTTTTGCTGAATTTTTAGATATTTGGACTGGAAACAAGCATTTTTTGCTGTTTTTTTTTTAGCTATTTGGACTGGAAACAAGCATTTTTTGACATTTGGACTGGAAACAAGCATTTGTTGCTGAATTTTTAGATATTTGGACTTGAAACAAGCATTTTTTTGCTGAATTTTTTTATATTTGGACTGGAAACTAGTTTTTTTTTTAGCTATTTGGACTGGAAACAAGCATTTTTTGACATTTGGACTGGAAACAAGCATTTGTTGCTGAATTTTTAGATATTTGGACTTGAAACAAGCATTTGTTGCAGAATTTTTAGATATTTGGACTGAAAACAAGCATTTTTTGCAGAATTTTTTTATATTTGGACTGGAAACAAGCATTTTTTGCTGATTTTTTTTAGCTATTTGGACTGGAAACAAGCATTTGTTGCTGAATTTTTAGATATTTGGACTTGAAACAAGGATTTGTTGTTGAATTTTTAGATATTTGGACTGGAAACAAGCATTTTTTGCAGTGCAGATGCGAGTGGATCTGAAACGAGACGCGAGCTCCACCTGGAAGCGGTTGTAGTCGAGGGCGTGCACGGGCCCTGTGTGTTTGTTGGACTGTCCGATCACGGCGTCTTCGCCCGCGGAGAGAATAGCGTCCGGGCCGAAGACGGTCACGCTTCCGTTCTCACTGCCTCCGATGAGCCGCCCCGATGAACCCGCCGTCACGTCCATATCAAACGCCACCCAGATCAGACTGTGAAACCTGCCAACACACACACACTGAGATCATCACAAATACACACACACCAGGACACTTTACACACTTGTGACCCTGGATCACAAAACTAATCACAAGTCGCACGGGTGTATCTGTGGCAATAAACAACAATACATTGTATGGGTCAAAATTATCGATTTTTCACAACTTTAAAGGAGATTTTCTCAATGTTTAGATTTTTTTGCACCCTAAGATTCCAGATTCTCAGATGTATCTCAGACAAATAATTGTCCTATCCTAACAAACCAAACGTCAATGGAAAGCTTATTTATTCAGCTTTCATATGATGTATAAATCTCAAGTGTCATTAGTCAGATCAGTGTTGATTCAGTTCAGTCCAATAACCGTGTAAAGTTGAGTTGAAATGAGTTCAATTCATGCAACTCTACAGAAGACAATAGTGCCGTCACTGAGGAATAAATACACAAATCCCAAGTTCTTTCGATATGCTAATTAAAGTATTATCCAGTATAATATTAAGAAAGCATTTGCATTCATGCTCATGCATTAAATGCAGCAAATGTCTCAAAATTGTGACTTTAGCATTTTGTGCACAATGAGCTAGTTGAAAATGAGTGATAACGAACTTCATTTAGTCAAAGGTTGCAACCCTGACACCCATTATGTAGTATATTTTAATATTCAGTGACCTCCTTTTTGTGCAAAGCGAAATATGAATATATAGAGTGATTTAACACTTCAAAACAGCTGCAGTGAATCTGACAACTGCATGAACACAAAACCTGAGAAACTGGAAATGCCATTTTAACAACATGCCATTGTGAGAAAATGTGGCAATCTGAAAAGGTCAAACTGATCAGTGAGAGTGACACACACCACAGACGTGTCAGAAACATGTTCACACAAGCGTGTGTGTGTGTGTGTGTGTTAGATCATGCCGAACGCAGAATGACGACACTCTAAAATAATGCTGCTGTTAAACCTGTATTTCTGCTAATGAATCGTTGCTGGGGAAGAAAGTTAACAACATAAACATAAATTAGTTTCAAAGTAATGCGCATCAACAAAAGAAGCGAGAGTAAATCAACAAACTGTTGTAAAATCATCACTTTCTTTCAAAATCAAGTATTGGCTTATAAATGTTCTTGGTTCAGTATAGAGAGCGATTGTAAGCCTTCTAAACACACCCAGTCACTAAAACTAAACTAGCTAAATTACAGCTTTTAAAAGAAAATGTGAGACATGTTACTAGGGTTTGAGGTTATTATGCATTTTTTATTTAATTTTATGTAAAAAAAACAAAAAACTCCTCAAAGTTTTGCTGTTTAAAAAAGTAAAGATGTTAAAACTTCCAGCTGATTTAAGTTGTAAGTCATACAGGTATTCTAGTATGCATTCAGAAAGTATATATATATATATATATATATACATATACACTAACACTTAAAAGTTTGGGTCAATATATTTTAACTTTTTTTTTAAAGAAATTAATATTTTATTCAGCAAAGGATGCATTATATTGATCAAAAGTGACAGTAAAGACATTTATAATGTTACAAAAGATGCTGTTCTTTTATGAATAAAAATAAACTTGAGGATATCTGAAGCAGAAGCACAGCTGTTTTCAACACTGATAATAATCATAAATGTTTCTTGAGCATCAAATCATCATATTAGACTTAGAGTGATTTCTGAAGGATCATGTGACACTGAAGACTGGAGTAATGATGCTGAAAATTCAGCTTTGATCACAGGAATAAATTACACTTTACTATATATTCACATAGAAAACAGCTGATTTACAGCTAATTTTTACAGTATTTTTGATCTTGGAGCAGCAGAAGAAAACATTAAAACATGTTGCCGACCCCAAACGTCTGAGCGCTAGTGCACAGAAACACACCTGTTGGAGGTGGGCAGAGTTCCTCTGAGCTTCATGTCCATGGACGTATCAGCAAAATCCATCTCGAAGATCTCCAGAACGGAGCTGGTGTTGAAAGACGCATCTAACTGCTGCGCTGCGGTGCCTGGGGATATGAAAAAGTGAAGAAACTGAGATTATTATTCAAGCATTTTTAGTGAAACTCGGTGTCATCCACTGCTGTACACTGGCTGACAGGTGGAAACACACACATATACACCTGTATACCTAAGGCCAGGTATGTGGGATGCTGTCTCGCAGGACTCCATGCCTGAGAGGCCGTCCTGAGGATCTCCTTCACTCTCATCTTCCTCCAAACTCCTGAAAGGACAAGAAGAACATGGTGTGATTTACCTGTCAGCACTTAAATGACATTCCTCTGCACTAACAATGCCATATCAGCCTAAATAACCTGTAAAAGTGACTTAATATTATGTCAGATAACAGTACTATCACATTTCCGCAATAATCCTCAAAGGAATCACAAACAGACTCGGGTGTGAGTGTGTGACAGCCTACAGCATATATTATTTCTCAGACTCAAATGATCTGTAATCTCAGCTTCTTTTGTCATCCTTTTAAAGTATATGTGTAATAAATGTCGCGTGGAGTTCATTTAGAGCAGAAGTATATGTTTATAATCACGTTTATTCCTGATCAGCTGCTCTTAGCGTTAGCATTAGCATCAACCTGGCGTTCACTATCTGCGCTTCAAAACACACTGACACACCGGTCAGACCACAATCACACACAATAAAACACCAGAATCTCGAGTTTGTCCTAAAAACGCCAAATTATACTAAGTGCTGTCTGTGTACTTACGGTTGTTGGTGATTAATAGTCTCGTTTGTGTTGATGAGAGTTCAGTCAGCGGCGCTCCTCGCGACACTCATGGGGAATGTAGTCCGGTGCGGAATTGTAGTCCAGTACGGCAGCCGGCGAGGGACATGATGTACGAAACGATTAAAACTCAAACCCCGGACTCGGTCTATCCTTCTACTTTGTCATGCCAACATTTCAAAATGAATAAACAAATAACATTTTAATAAATAAATAAGGCCAATACCGCCCATCCAAAATGTTTAATACATATTTACTATTTGAGAGATTTTATCTCCAAATCTAGAGCCAAAAGTAAAAAAGCCAGCTAACCTTGAATTATACACAACTAAATTGATTTGAAGTTTTATGGTGTTTAACACTTAATGTTGTTCTTACGGAATTTTATTTTGACATACTTTACTGCCATAAGGTAAATAAAAGCTATTGAAAATAAAATGAATAAAAGAAATATGAAATGAATGCATTCATCTGGCACAGATCATAAAAAATAAAAACCTGATGACAGTTTAAGTCTCATTTGAATGAAAAGTAGAAGCATTATAAGAACTGACAAGCTTTCGGTTTAAGTTAACTTTATTAGAGAGACAGAAATATACACAAGTTATGGAACAGACAGGCTTGTAGCATTAGATTTCATAATGATTGACAGGTTCTGGTTGTTTCTCCGGGTCTCCACCTCTCTCCAGATACAGGTTGTTGTAAGGATACTGTTTAGGTGCCTGGAAAGAGAAAGACGATTATTCATAAGATTTGTGGAAAGCTTTGTTTTTTCACCGTTTTTTTCAGGCAGAATGATGATCCACAATTCATTTTCATGTTGTTTTTAAAGACTATTTGGCAAGTGAATAATTACTTAAAAAAAAAAAAAACCTCTACAAAGTGATGGAATGACAGACTATTCCAGTAAGCTCTGTACATGCAACTGAGAAATCAGAGAATATAACTTTAGCCACATCTAACAAATGATCTTTATCCAAAGCGACTGACATTGCATTCGTGTTTTTCACTTAATCAGTTGCCTGAGAATCGAACCCATGACATTGCTGTTGCTAGCGCAATGATTTTGTACAACAGGAAAGGCTGTGTGTAATTACTTGCAAACAAAGCTGCAAAATTAACGAACGTCTTTAAACATGTTTGCGCTGCTAAAACAGTTTTCAATTGCGTTTTGTGCCACTAGTGGTGCAGGAATAACACACTTCCTTTTATTTTAGGGCTGTGAAACCATTAATCGTATCCAAAATAAATGTTTGTGTTTGTTTACATAATATATGTGTGTGTACTGTGTATAATTATTTTGTATATATAAATACACACACACATGCATGTATATATTTAAGAACTATTTGCATGTATACACTGTATGTATATATATAGATCTTTTTTTCCTATGATTTCTGTCTATCATTTGTTAAACAAGTATTCATTACCTCAATTACCTCATTGTTTCAGCATTAAATTATTACATTGTTTAAATTACTACCTTTTTCGCTAACTGTGATTTTGTTACCTTAAAGGAACACTCCGACTTTTTGGGACTTTAGCCTATTCACCTTATCCCCCAGAGTTAGATAAGTCCATACATACCTTTTTCATCTTTTTCATTCAGCACTGCTACTTGGGCGGAGTGATAACCGCAGCACCTGAGACGCGCTCTCTGCTCCTCACCACGGCGCGTCTCAGGTGCTGCGGTTATCACTCCGCCCAAGTAGCAGTGCTTCGCCTTCAGAGAATATAGTTCCCAGTATTTATACGGTTAAAATATGTCTGTGTCTCATGTGACTTTGTTTTTTGTACACTCTGTGACTATACAAATCACAACATGTAAATAGGAAAATGTTTGCGTTATTTTTGTCACTTATTTGGATTAGTATGCTAGCTGCAACCATTTACATCCAGTATTTGTGCTAAGCTAGGCTAGCGGTGGGTGCGTCAAACAGACTTATAGCACGCACGGAGATGAAAAAGGTATGTATGGACTTTTCTAACTCTGGGGGATAAGGTGAATAGGCTAAAGTCCCAAAAAGTCGGAGTGTTCCTTTAACAAAACTTAGTTTCCTCTGATAACAGTTCCCTCTAAATTGTGAAATACATAAATTGTAATGTGGACTAATGCATTTTCTGTAAAGCTGCTTTGAAACGATGTGTATTGTGAAAAGCCCTTTACACGTAAATGTGAATTGAATTTATATTATATATAAAGCTTGTATAAATAAATAAAAAATCTTAAATATATACATGCATGTGCATGTATTTATATCTACAAAATAATTATACACACATATTATATATAATGTATGTAAACACAAACCTTTATTTTGGATGCGATTAATCGTTTCACAGCCCTACTTTATGTAAATTGCTCATTGTTGTCCCTCTACTCACCACAGGCTGGTAGAAGGGGAACATCTCGCCCAAGCCGAACATCAGGCCCATGAAGCCCAGGAAGCCCAGCAGGGTGTTACGCATGGTCCTCCAGTCCACCGGGCTCGGAGACGTGTCAACCCTGTTCCTGATGTACATGTCGAAGTCATAGTGCATCTGCAACACAAACAGAAAACCTCACAAAACAGCCACTAATCTGAGAAAGCCAATGAGACGTGGACAATTTCAAAGACCATGCATTAACATTCTCCATTATAAATCTTTATTATACTTGATACATTCAATCGGACACTTGCATCTATGCATTTAAACACCGTAAAGGGATTGTTCACCCAAAAATGACATTTCTGTCATGCATTACTCACCCTGATGTTCTGACCCTCCATAGGCAGCAACGTCATTATTAGCAACGTCATTATTAGCAACGTCATTATTAATGTTATAAAGTGACTTTATGTGCAAAAACCCCTAAAATAATGACTTTATTCAACAATCAAAGGTTGTGGACACATGGACTTAACAATGTCTTTACTAACTTTCTGGGCCTTGAAAGTTGCTGCCTATGTGGGGTCAGAAACCTCTCAGATTTCATCAAAAATATCTTCATTTGCGTTACGAAGATGATTTATGGAGCTCATGGGCTTGAAACGACTTGAGCGCGAGTAATTAATGACAGAAATTTCATTTTTGGGTGAACTAACCCTTTAATATCCAAATTGAGCAATAAGCTGTCATTTTAATGTTTTATCCTACCGTACAAAAATGGTTCTAGATCTAAATTTGTTTGAGCACTTCAGTTATTACATCTCACATTTTAAAGGCTCAGAAATACTACATATTTATACAAATAGTCAGCAAGATAGCAAAACTGCATGGTGCTTTAAAGATTATATGCTGTCGTTCTTCTCTGCTTCAAAAAGCATGCAATGCAATGAAAGAGTGTGCATGCTGGAGTGTGCACAGTGGTGCAAAATGTTTTCGTGAAGGTAATACCCAATGCATGTGTGCAATGATGTCACTTGCATGAACCAGGATTTATAGGGATTCTTACCGGCTCTCCCCAGTTCCTCCTCAGATCAGGATGGTCCCACTGATACCAGGGGTCTCTCTCATGCTGCGATCGGTCCGGCAGCATCGGGTAATCACCAAGCCTGCGCAACAACAGTGCAAACATATTTAAATACATCACCAGCTATTCAACATTTAGGTAGGAAAACACATTATTCATTGCAAGTGTGTGAACATTAGACTGATACTCGCCCCTGGCCGTCATCAGGAAAGGGCAGGTAATCTTCCAGCGTCATGTTGTATTTCTTGGCCGCTGCCGCTCTCTCTTCTGGGGTTTTGGGGTACGGGCCGGGCAGCATGTCCTTCGAACCACCAGAGGCTACAAAAACACAACATAAAACATTATAATGATTCCACATAAAACACATTACTTCATTTATAACACCTGTGTTCTCCAGACAACCTTAGTCACATTAAAATGCATATTAAATGTAGACATGTTATTATGCATTATCTAGTTCAATGAATTCATTAAATCTGCAATATGAAGAAAACTACATCCTACATCCTAACAAAGTTGGACATTGAGTAGAAACACATTTGTTAAAAAGACACTTAGTTTATAATGCACTTAAAACAAATCAATAATTAATCCAAATGCAAAGCAGTTAACAATGAACTACATTTGTTTACAAACACGTAAAAGTAGTATCATGGATTCGGTTAGCCTGTTAGCTCACCGGCCTTGAAATGAAGGTTATCATCTTTTTATCCTATAACACACTGTTTTTATAGCTTATATTCGAATAATAAGGGGGTGGCGTATGTATAAGACAGCACCTGCTCTTGTTCCGAGGAAAATTTCAGAGATTCTCGGTGTTTTTCCTTTAATAAGAGGTCGGGTTAGGAGACCCGCTCTGAGGGCCGCCATCTTGCCGCTCTGACACTCCACACCGCGCATGCGCGAACTGCTGTCAATGATTCTGCGCAGAGGACACGCCTCAATGACACTGCAGCAGAAAGCGATGACAAATTATGTCATAAATGTTTATAAAAAATTCGACATTGTTTTGTATGAATGTGAAGGCAAAGTGCTTTAAGAGTCACCAGTCTCATGATATAATTTCATATATATGATATCCAACACTTGATCCATTAATACTAACACTTTATCTTCTATTCTATATTATCTTTATAAAAAAATAAAAAATACACGTACTGCGTTAGATTAAACTGGAAAGGGTCATAGTACTTGCATATTGTTGTCCTTTTGTTAGTTGAACTCTCATTTGTAAGTCGCTTTGGATAAAAGCGTCAGCTAAATGAATAAATGTAAACGTGAATA
>JARWKJ010000018.1:1472477-1482477 GCA_029959095.1 Rhinichthys osculus | reverse complement strand
AGAGCCTGAGCTCCTGCCGTCCGTCAGCCGAGTGTCTGCCGCTGTAGAGCTGCGCTTCCTCTGGGTGTTCGAGTCAGCTGACACTGAGAGTGTGGTCCAGCTGGAGTGCAGAGATGTGGCCCAGTTTGTTAAGTGAGTTTCTCTGGTAATCTGATTTTTACTCCTCCACACTTTCCTCTCCTCGCTTTCACTGACTCTGCTCCTCTCTTCTTCGGTTCTTCTGTGGATCTGAACTCAGATTCAGTACCCCTTTTCCACCAAAGCATTTTGAGAGCCGGTTCGGAGCCGGTGCCTACTCGCGAACCAGTTCTTTGTGTTTCGACACCCAAAGAACCGGTTCTCGGCCAGGAAAATTGGTTCCAAAGCGGCACCAACTCTTTGCTGGACTAGAACCGTTCTTTTACCACATCATGCTTACATCGGGGGCTGGGGCAGGGGTTATTGTGACCAACAACACGACGGGAATGGGAAAGCTAAGACGTATGGCGACGTACACAGTGACGTAACGACGACGTTCGCTGGGCTCTCTAGTCAGTGGAAAAACAAACCGGTTCAGAGAAGGTTCGCAAGTTGAACCAACTTTGAACCAGCACCAGTTCTTTTTTGGTGGAAACGAGGTAACAGTGATCAGTTTCTGTGAGATGGCTGTGTGTGTGTGTGTGTGTGTGTGTGTGTGTTATCATGTCTCCCTTCATGGACTGTGTGTGTGTGATCATGTCTCGCTTCATGGACAGTTGTGTGTGTGTGTGTGTGTGTCGTCATGTCTCGCTTCATGGACAGTTGTGTGTGTGTGTTTGTGTCATCATGTCTCGCTTCATGGACAGTTGTGTGTGTGTGTGTGTTATTATGTCTCGCTTCATGGACTGTGTGTGTGTGTGTGTGTGTCGTCATGTCTCGCTTCATGGACAGTTGTGTGTGTGTCATCATGTCTCGCTTCATGGACAGTTATCTGTGTGTGTGTGTGTGTGTGAGTGTGTGTGTGTGTGTGTGTGTGTGTGTGTGTGTGTGTTATCATGTCTCGCTTCATGGACAGTTGTGTGTGTGTGTGTGTGTGTCATCATGTCTCGCTTCATGGACAGTTGTGTGTGTGTGTGTGTGTCATCATGTCTCGCTTCATGGACAGTTGTGTGTGTGTGTGTCATGTCTCGCTTCATGGACAGTTGTGTGTGTGTGTGTCATGTCTCGCTTCATGGACAGTTGTGAGTGTGTGTGTGTGTGTGTGTCTGCGAAGCGGAACAGACGCACATGTTGTCCTGCTGGAGTTGAGCAGGGAAGGGAATTGAAAGGGAATCACTTCAAACTCACGTACACCTAACACACACACACACACACACTCACTCATACACACCTCACAAACATTTACTGATACACACATGAGCAGACGACTTCATTAGGCCTGAACAGTTTTCACAAAAATAAAATTCTGATATAACTTAGTCACCGTCATCTATCATCCATCTGTCCGTCCATCTGTGATCATCGTAAGACTGTTTTCATCAGATCAGTTTTTATATGAATATATTCTTGAGCTATAAAATCCCTCTGTTTTCCCTCTGTGTTGTGTGTGTGTGTGTGTGTGTGTCTCAGGAGAATGGGCGTGTTATTTCTCTCTGTATAAATGTGTCATTATCAAGATGCTGTAATGCGAAGCGTCATGTGAATCTCTTCTGCTTGTGACTGATTTAATGAGAGTTGACTTTACTGAGATGCATCACTGGTGTTTTCCCGTGTGTGTGTGTGTGTGTGTGTTGGGTGTTTTTCAGTGTGAATCAGAGACGCTGAGATCTCAGGCACGGTTCTGACAGTGTGTTTGTGTGCTAATGCCAACCACACCTGCCTTTCATGAGCGCTCACTGTGGGAAAACACACACACACACACACACACAGTCACAGTTAGCAGGTGAGTTTCACCTTTAATCAGATTACACGCATTAGAAATCACTTTACGTAATTCACTGTCAAACACAAACCTCTGTGTGGATTGGAAATAGCGTGGTAACCTCACGCTGCTGGTTAATCGGTGTTTGACATGGTTTAGCTCGTCCGATGGGGTGTTTGTTTACTCCACCCAGCTGTATAAGACAGAATCACATCTGATGCAGGATAATGACACATCGGCAATCAGATTTTATAACTTCATACACAGAAAAGTCCAGTAGACAGAATTCCCACAGACGTGAAAAACCTGCAAATGTCTAGGACTTTAAAAAACTGTGATTTCCAGGGCAGGAATAGTCATGGAAATAAAAAAAAATCGTATATTAATGAAAATAAAGTTTTATTATAATGCTCAGCTGACTTTGAGAAATTCTGATCTAGTTTTCATGAAGAAACGCTATTGAAAGTGAATCAGGAGAGAGAATTGAGAGAGAGTGAGCCAATCAGCAGTAGGGGGCGTGTCCACTCATGATGGGGGAGGAAAGAGAGTGAGCCAATCAGCAGTAGGGGGCGTGTCCACTCATGATGGGGAGGAGAGAGAGAGAGCCAATCAGCAGTAGGGGGCGTGTCCACTCATGATGGGGAGGAGAGAAAGTGAGCCAATCAGCAGTAGGGGGCGTGTCCACTCATGATGGGGGAGGAGAGAGAGAGAGCCAATCAGCAGTAGGGGCGTGTCCTCTCATGTTGGGGGAGGAGAGAGAGAGAGCCAATCAGCAGTAGGGGCGTGTCCATTCATGATGGGGAGAAGAGAGAGTGAGCCAATCAGCAGTAGGGGGCGTGTCCACTCATGATGGGGGAGGAGAGAGAGAGAGAGCCAATCAGCAGTAGGGGGCGTGTCCACTCATGATGGGGGAGGAGAGAAAGCCAATCAGCAGTAGGGGGCGTGTCCACTTTTGATGGGGGAGGAGAGAAAGCCAATCAGCAGTAGGGGGCGTGTCCACTCATGATTGGGGAGGAGAGAGAGTGAGGCAATCAGCAGTAGGGGGCGTGTCCACTCATGATGGGGGAGGAGAGAAAGCCAATCAGCAGTAGGGGGCGTGTCCACTCATGATGGGGGAGGAGAGAGAGTGAGGTAATCAGCAGTAGGGGGCGTGTCCACTCATGATGGGGGAGGAGAGAAAGCCAATCAGCAGTAGGGGGCGTGTCCACTCATGATGGGGGAGGAGACAGAGTGAGGTAATCAGCAGTAGGGGGCGTGTCCACTCATGACGGGGGAGGAGAGAAAGCCAATCAGCAGTTGGGGGGGGGTGTCCGCTCATGATGGGGGAGGAGAGAGAGAGCTAATCAGCAGTAGGGGGCGTGTCCACTTGTGATGGGGAAGGAGAGAGAGAGCCAATCAGCAGTAAGGGGGCGTGTCCACTCATGATGGGGGTGGAGAGAGAGCCAATCAGCAGTAGGGGGCGTGTCCACTCATGATTGGGGAGGAGAGAGAGTGAGGCAATCAGCAGTAGGGGGCGTGTCCACTCATGATGGGGGAGGAGAGAAAGCCAATCAGCAGTAGGGGGCGTGTCCACTCATGATGGGGGAGGAGAGAGAGTGAGGTAATCAGCAGTAGGGGGCGTGTCCACTCATGACGGGGGAGGAGAGAAAGCCAATCAGCAGTTGGGGGTGTGTCCACTCATGATGGGGGAGGAGAGAGAGAGCTAATCAGCAGTAGGGGGCGTGTCCACTCGTGATGGGGAAGGAGAGAGAGAGCCAATCAGCAGTAAGGGGGCGTGTCCACTCATGATGGGGGTGGAGAGAGAGCCAATCAGCAGTAGGGGGCGTGTCCACTCATGTGTCGCATTTCGAAGCATTATTTTGCTTCCCTTCAGCCATGATAAAGAGACATCCATTCTTGCATTGCGTATTCATGCATGTTTGGGTGGAGCAATGAAGGGAAGGGGCGTGTCTGTTTGGGTTGATGTCAAATATCAACTGTGTTTCTCAGAAATCACTTACTGCACCTTTAATTGTTTTTAGCTTGTTTATACTTAAAACATGAAAAGCTCTTCCAGTGCAGTAAGACAAAATAAACTTTAAAACACATTGATTGTAAAACAAAATCTATGAAAACAAGTCTTTTTTTATTTTTTCCCCCCTAAATTTTAACCCCAAAATCGAGACAAAAAATACTAATTAAAAACTTATGTTTTTTTGCAGTGTGGAAATTTCTTAGTCAAAAGGTGTAGAAAAACTGTGATTTCAAGGTCAGGAAAAGTCAGGAAAATTAATAAAATGTTATTATTTTTTATTATTATTTTTACCTTTATTTTACCAGGAAGTCTCATTGAGATGAAAATCTCTTTTACAAGAGAGACCTGGCCAAGGTAGCAGCCATACATAAACAACATAGTAAAAAAAATGCTATACATACATACATACATACAATCTTACCAAAAAATCATTCAAGCACAATGTTATATTTTATACTCTGCTCTAAAATATATAATTGACCACAAATGCTTGTGTATTCTCTCTATAATTGTGTTTACTCATGAGTGAGTGTAAAGGTCAGGCAGTAGCAGGAACATGAGTGTGTATCCGGCTCTGTGTGGCCGCTGGGCTAGCGGACGCTTGCTTCGTCTTCTGAGCGTCCGCTGGTGGAACATCTTTATGGTTGCAGGACCATAAACGTGGACTCACTTTCATGATCAGTAAAATGTTGTGGTCCAGTTCTGCTCTACGAGAGACGCCTTCATCCAAATGTGTTGTAGTTTATGTTGATTTCTATTACGTGTTTGTTTAATATTTCAAATGATGTCATGGTCAGCTGTCACTGTGACTAGCTGTAAACAACAGAAGTTTGTGCAATAGCTGTGTGTGTGTGTTACGTGTGTGAGATGTCACAATAGAGTTATTTCTAATGGCTGTAGACTATTATTTTTTATAAAATATTATGTGAAACACTATGCAGTATGCTATAATATTGCATTTTTAATTCAGAATTAATCTACAACTATATATATATATAAACTAATTTATTTAACAAATTACAATTTACAATTATATTGTCGCATTTTGCAATGATTGTTAAAAATTTATAAAAGCTCAAATTCACTCCCTACCAGTGATTTTTATATATTAAATACATGTTAGTACATGTTCAGTGGATTGTGGAAGTGTACCACAACATAGTCATTGTTTAATTAGATCTAATTTATTTGTCATTTATTTTTACTTTTCATTTTACTGATTTAAAGAAATCTTAAGTAAGATTACTTTTCATACTTAGCTCCGCCCTCAAACACTGTAGTGTATCTGAGACTGGAAGAGTTCGGCTCGTGTTGTTCGTGTCGAGGAGACGCTGTTTTCTGAGATCGAGACGGTGAAACCCACGCCATCGTCACTGTTCGTATCACTGTGATCAAGAGCTGAGATTCAGATATGATAATGAGCGTTTGCTTTCTGACCAATCACAGCAGAGCAGCTCTCAGAGAGGCGGAACTTAGAGAGACTGAATCCTCCATGGAAGTGTTTCAGACACTGAGAGGAAAGAGCTGAGATTCAGATATGATAATGAGCGTTTGCTTTCTGACCAATCACAGCAGAGCAGCTCTCAGAGAGGCGGAGCTTAGAGAGATTGAGTCCTTGATGGAAGCGTTTCAGACACTGAGAGGAAAGAGCTGAGATTCAGATATGATAATGAGCGTTTGCTTTCTGACCAATCACAGCAGACATCTGACCTATCAGAGCAGAGCAGCTCTCAGAGAGGCGGAGCTTAGAGAGACTGAATCCTCGATGGAAGCGTTTCAGACACTGTGAGAAAAGAGCTGAGATTCAGATATGATAATGAGCGTTTGCTTTCTGACCAATCACAGCAGAGCAGCTCTCAGAGAGGCGGAGCTTAGAGAGACTGAATCTTTGATGGAAGCGTTTCAGACACTGAGAGGAAAGAGCTGAAGCTGCAGTGGAGATTAAGAGGACATTATAGGGGTGACGGTTCTAAAAAGAACATTATTTTGTGTATTTGGTTTAATGCAGTGTGTTCACGCGGTTTTAGGTTCATAAGACCCCTCAAACAGTAGAGCGCTGGTGCTTGCAACGCCAAGGTCATGGGTTTGATTCCCAGGGAAAGCAAGAACTGATAAGAATGTAAATTTCTACCTTGTAATGCTATGTAAGTCGCTTTGGATAAAAGCGTCTGCCGAATGCATAAATGTAAATGTAAAAACTCTAAAGACTCTAAAACAAAATTAGGAGCCTTTAATAACAGCATAATATGGGCACTTTAAAAAAGGTTGATATTTCAAGAATCCATAATGCATGGTTTTTGCCTTTGCGTGTAATTGAGCATCTCTAATATATGTGTGTGTGTGTGTGTGAGAGTGTGTCTGTTTGTGTCTATCAGGGATTTAAATCTTATAGAGCTGTTCAAGGCTGCCTGGATTACTGTGTGTGTGTGTGTGTGTGTGTGTGTGAGAGAGAGAGAGAGAGAGAGAGAGAGAGAGAGAGAGAGTGAGTGAGAGAGAGAGTGTGTGTGTGTGTGTGTGTGTGTGTGCCTGTAATGTTTTATGTGATTAATATTGTGTGTATACTGTATTATTTATGTGTGTGTTTTAAGAACTCGTCTTTCCTGTCCATGATGTGAACACAAACACACAGTTGTTTGTATTGTGTCTAATGGTTCATGACACACTTTAAACACACATGCCTTCACTGGAACTGCAGGACAATCAGAAAAACCCTCTGCTGCTGTGTGTGTGTGTGTGTGTGTGTGTGTACATGTTTTTCTATCCCGGTGGGGACATTAAACCTGAATGCACACACACTCATGGGGACTCGTGTCACTGTGGGCCTAAATTGAGTCCCCGTGGGTAAACACGCTTATAAATCATACAGAATGATTTTTTTTGAAAATGTGAAAATGCAGAATGTTTCCTGTGATGGGTAGGTTTAGGGATAGGGGAAGTGTGTGTGTGTGTGTGTGATGGGTAGGGTTATGGGTAGGGTTAGTGTAAGGGGACAGAAAATACAGTTTGTACAGTATAAAAACCATTACGTCTATGGACAGTCCCCACAAAGATAGTAAACCAGACATGTGTGTGTGTGTTATGCAAGAGATTGTCAGACTAGTTGAGGTGAAGGCCAAAATGGATTAAAAACCCTTAACAAGTCAAAACTACTCAGAACTCTTTTGATTGGACAGATTCCAGGGACTGATTGTTGGAATTAATAGATGTAAACAATATATTATAAATATAAAATATATATAAAACTCTGAACTCACTCTGAACTTCATAGTTTTCCTCTGATCTTCAGTATCAGCTGCTTATGTGAAGATTGTTCATTGCTGTTCTCAAACTTCCACACTTTATTTGTTCATTCATGCCTTCTTTCCTTCATTGTCACTCAGTGGCAGATGTCAGTGCGCCCCCTACTGGAGCAATGCGGGACATGATGTGTGTGTGTCAAGATATCAGGGATTCACACACACACACACACACACACACACACACACACACACACACACACACACACACGCTCACACACACTCACACTCACACATCTTTTGAACTTTCTATTCATCAAAGAATCCTAAAAAAAATGCATCACAGTTTCCATCAAAGTTTTCAACACTGATAATTATCATAAATGTTTCTTGAGCATCAGATCCTCATATTAGAGTGATTTGTGAAGGATCATGTGACACTGAAGACTGGAGTAATGATGCTGAAAATACAGCTTTGATCACAGGAATAAATTACACTTTACTGTATATTCACATAGAAAACAGCTGATTTACACTGGAGTAATATTTCACTGTTTTTACTGTATTTTGATCAAATAAATGCGGAAGTGACTCTTTCAAAAACATTAAAAAAAAAAAATTCAAACCTCTAATGTTCAGTGTATGGATGTGTCTGTATAATTTTAGTGTTTCCAAAGGACATCCTCATGTGCAAAATTTTAAATATTTGTATTATAAAATGCAGAAATATTTATGTTAGGGTTAGTGTGTGTTTGTGTTATTCTGTAGTATTTATACTATATATACTGTATTATAAATACTGTATTATAAATACTATATATAAAGCTGTATAGAGGTCTGTGGTATGTGCTCATTCTGAAAGTGTGTGTGTGTGCACGCGTGTGTGTGTGTGCGCGCAAGTGTGTGTGTGCAGGTGTTTGTGTGCATGCATATGTGTGTGGGTGCAAACGTGTTTGTGTGTGCGTGCGTGTGCGTGTGTGTGTGTGTGTGTTTGAAAGATAAACAATGAGTTTAGATTAGCTCTTGTTGTACCTGCCGGTCTGGTCTCAACCTGTCAGTCTGTCACTCTCTCACTCTCACACACACACACACACACACACACACACAGACACACACTCACACACACAGCTGTGTTTTTGTGATATATGAGGACATTCCATAGGCGTAATGACTTTTATACTGGACAAACTGTATATTCTGTCCCCCTACACTGCCCCTATCCCTAAACCTACCCATCACACACACACACACACACACACACACACTGCCCCTATCCCTAAACCTACCCATCACACACACACACACACACACACACACACTGCCCCTATCCCTAAACCTACCCATCACACACACACACACACACACACACACACTGCCCCTATCCCTAAACCTACCCATCACACACACACACACACACACACACACACACTGCCCCTATCCCTAAACCTACCCATCACACACACACACACACTGCCCCTATCCCTAAACCTGCCAATCACACACACACACACACACACACACACACACTGCCCCTATCCCTAAACCTACCCATCACACACACACACACACACACACACACACACTGCCCCTATCCCTAAACCTGCCCATCACAGGAGACATGCTGCATTTTTACATAAAAAAACAACATTGTTTTTTATGTTTTTTAAGCTATTTGAAATATGAGGACTCATGCAATGTCCTCATATATCACGTGTAAGTTGTAATACCAGTGTAATATGCATGTCATTATACACATTTGTGTCCTCATATATCACAAAAACAAGAGCACACACACACACACACACACACACACACACACTCAGTCTGTGGTGCTCATCGTGTGGAAGAGAAGGCTTCACATCTCCACCAGACGTAAGAGCAAAACTCCTGCTGATAAGAGCCTTGATATTACTCAATTATTTCCATGGCCTTCTGCCACATGATCAATGCATTTGATCAATATTCTCTTGCTCTGTATTGAACACACATTGTTTTAGTGTTTGATGTGTGTGTGTGTGTGTGTGTGTGTGTGTGTGTGTGTGTGTGTGTGTGTGTGTGTGTGTGTGTGTGTGTGTGGCGGATGGTTCAGTTTTAAACTCAGGGTGTCCTGCTTTTTGAAGATGTGTGAATGTCGTGAATTTCAGCCCAACATAAAAAGAAAAAAGAAGCAATTATATTGTGCATAAAGAAAACAAAGACAAAAAAAAAAAAATATTTTTAGGACCGTTAAGATGTTTTGTGTCATGACATTATTTTCATGAATTCCCACAAAATTCTCACTATTGGAATGTATATTTTGATTGACACATTTATTTATTTACACAATTTACTGATGAGATTTTGGAGGGAAAATGTGTTTCATTGTCATTGCAAAAGATGGTCCTAAAAAATCTCATATTCACTCATTTAATTGTAATCATGTGGATCCAAACATGTTGTTTACAGGTTTTAATGTGATAAACCCACAATTAATAACTCGACCTGACGTGAACCGGACAGAACGACTGTGTCTGTCATGTGATAATTGTTATCAGGCTCCTTCCTCTTTCTCTCATTCGCTCTCTGTGTCAATATTAGTTTTGTGTCACGGATGATTAGTGTTCACACACACACACACACACACACACGCTGATGAACGTTTACTGTGTGTCTCCAGGGCAGAGAAGACAGAAGTCCTGAGTGACGATCTGCTGCAGGTGAGTGAAGCGGTTCATGTGTGTGAGGTCTAGATGTGTGTGCTCCTCTCTGAGTGTGTGTGTGTGTGTGTGTGTGTGTGCAGGCAGAGAAGCGTCTGGAGCTAGTTAAGCAGGTGTCTCACAGCACACACAAGAAGCTGACCGCATGTCTTCAGGGTCAACAGGCTGTGGACGT